>BMAO01034433.1:0-77647 GCA_019973975.1 Trichonephila clavata | reverse complement strand
TAAATTGAATGATATAGTGCATTTTAATTTCTGTAGTGCACGTGTTGACTTTGTCTTTGAGCAGTAGGAAACATGTTTCGTCCATTCATTTCATTTCGTATATTATTCAAGAAATATAATTAAATATGTTAACCAGGAATTAACGATTTTTCAAAGGTTGAAACTATCAATTTATATTTATTTTGAAAGCAATAGTTTTATGAATTACTTCGTATCATCCTGTCTTTATAACAGGTAATCTAAAAATCTTTTATTCCACTCTTTTAAATGAAAAAGAAATTCAATTGCGTTTCAATTCCAAAAAACAATATATCCTACCTATGACTAAAACATATAATATTACACATTTAAATATATTTGTGGCAATAGATATTTAAGATTCGTAAGTAAAAAAACTGAGACTTACGAAAAAAAAATGAAATAAAAAAATATATTCTTTTAGTAATAGGATATTTTTTAAAACTTAACTCTTGTTTTCACCAAGTATTATGTACACTCTTATTTCTCTAGAGTGGGAGGGGGCGGTAGCGAGAAATATTCACTAGAAAAGGGGGCGGTATCGAAATATTCACTGGAAAAGGGGGCGATATCGAAATATTTATTAGAAAAGCCTGTTCAAAAAAGGTTGGGAACCTATGGGTTAGAGCATTAGACTCCAGACCGGAAAGCTTGGGATCGATGCCCGATGCCACCCAAAACCCTCGGAGTACTTGCTCGTTAAACCAGTGGGTCCTAATGGTATCGCCATCGATCGTGTTGTACCGAGCAAAATCGTATTGTCACCTTTATGGAGCTCAAAGCTTAGGGTTACGACAGGCTTTAAAATTCTAGCCATTAGCCGCGATGAATTTCGTGGATCTTGATCAGATGTTACAGTCGATCAGGTGGCATAAGCAACAAAAAAAAAATATTATTAGTGTGGCAGCATTTTCGTGGATATCAATTGCCTCAATGTAATTTTGACGCTCTGGCTCCTCCTCAGAGGAGACACCAGAGCTCTGACAATGTGAAATTGTACCAGGAATTTAATTTTGATGAGGGTCTCCAAGCCAAACAGGCACTCTAGGGATCTTTAACATGCCGCATCATCATACGACAAGGACGCTGTCATTTTTTGCTTCATGAAATTCCTCTGACTTGGGCTGGGGTTGAGCCATAAACTTGGACTACAAAGCCAGCTCCTAACCAATTACGCAACACAGCCGGCGTAGTTGGAATTATTGAATTGTTCTACTGTATCATCAGAGGAATTCACTGCAGTATATGATGATAAAATGTGTTCAGCCCTAATTATGGCAGACAAAGACATTTTGAAGTTTGTTCATAGCTCAAAAAATATCACTGATGCAGATTCCGTCGATGAAAATGTAAAGAATAAAACAGTTCCTGTTCTCACGTCATTCGAGATGAGGAAAGTCATGAAAAGAATTCGCAGTTAATTAGACGCACATTTCAATGATTAAATGAATAACAAATGGACGATACCGAACATTTCTGTACACAATTTGATGCTAATAACAATGTAAAGAAAAATATCAGATTATTTCACAAAAACCCAATAGATGTTTTGCTTTTCAAAAAATTTGAAATTTGTGTATTAAATTTTTTAAGTTCTTATGAATGTTTGTGTTTCATTGATTTTTACTAAATACAAGCATATATACATATCTGTGTAAATAAAATAAATTCTAATAAACTTAGTTTTGATGATATATGGTTTTTTTTCTTTTACAATATATTTTAACCCGAAAATATGCTTCAGTATCTTCAGTTTCGTGTTAAGCGATTTTCACTGTATATTGATAAACCAAGCATAGAATACGACGTTTTTAATTACTTCATTATACATAATGAAAAATTCGAATTAGTTTAAAGTCTTTTATTCAGTGTAATCTTATTTTATTCAATCTTATTTGTCCAATAAAGAGCCTTTAAGTTAATTTGCTGCCGAACTGCGTTTTAAACTTCTTAGAAATTCATGCAATAAATAAGTACTATAAAAATGAATTTTGCTTAGAAAAGAATTTTTTCGAGAAAAAGTTAGAATACTAGCTCAAATAATTCTCTAAATAAATTCTCTAACTCTGAATAAATTCTCTAACTATGTAAAATTAAAATTGGCTTCGGTTAGTAAAAAAGATATTACTTCTGTTTGTAAAAGTAAAAGGGTTAGCTAAATAAAACTTTTGTGAGTTATTAATAAAATTCCGTTTTAACGAGTAAGCAACTTTTATACACTTAACTATCAATCGTTGTTTGTTATGGACTTAACTGTAACTAGGAACTAAATTCAAGTTATTTTTTTTAAATAGTCAAATAGTTAAGTTAATAATATTATCAATGAATTGTTTTTAAAGTTTAAAATATAAATTTTGAAACAAAAATCTGAAAATAAATTCAAAATACGTTATTAAAATCTTCGATGCATATTTATACAGGATGTCCCTCAAACAGCGCCCAAACTCTGCACAGCCAGATTCCTCATAGGGAGTACGTACATAAAAATGCCCATAGAACTTGTACCTGTAAAATTCACAGTTAGCGAGAAAAATACTGTTACATAGATCGGGGTTCGAGGATTATATGTGCTGTCTGTCTCAAAGAACAAGATAGGAGCAATGGAAACCTACTGTCGAAAAACGATCCTTGAAATACATGATGCAGTACTCAAATTAGCTTAATAAATCTCAGAAGGCCTTCACACCTTCTACAGTGCTTAGACACATCTATCAGTGCCTAAAATACAAGAATGCAAAAGATTTTTACAAGTACTCGCTCATCTTACACAACAGCTGAAGTAATAAATAATCTCTGGTCGACTCTTCACCAGTCAAATCAATACCACTCTTCAACGGTCAAAACAAGATTAAATTTCTACGAGCGACGATATTTTGAGAAAATTCCGCTGGCGTCATAGATCGTGACATCAGTAGATTTCTCCTGTAATTTCCAGAAAAAAATTCTATGGCCGCGAACTCTCCAAAATGGTCGCCAACATGGAGCCAAGTCGCAACACAGTCGCCAAAAATGATGCCAACTTGGCTCTATCGCCAAGTTTCCATGATATTGTAAGGAACGTCACTGCTTGCCAGTTTTACAATTTTAATGTAACATAAATGCAACATAGAGTAATATAAACGTATTACTCATCCAGATATAAATTATTTACACTATTTTAAAAGTAGTCTTTACTCCAAAATTCGTAGCAGGCTCAAGTGTAGTATAGAGTCTTTGGATTTGGTGATTTTTCGTCGGATTTGGCGATTTTTATATAGATATTATGGTTAGATAACGAATTCATTTTGGCTTCCAGACACCTATCGCTAAGTGAAGTAGCTTGGCAATCGATTTTGGTCGCCAAGGCCCATACTACACTTAACCTTCGTAACAATACGGTAAATAATAATGCATGATGATTCACAATGGGGCTCCGGGGAATTTTTGTGCTCCTGTTCGTAATTATACTGTAGCCGCTAGATTGGACATGTTGGTCTGGTTCTCTGGTCACCACGATCACCAGATCTCACATTTTTGGACTTTTCCTTGTGGGGCAATCTTAAGGAATTTGTGTATCGAGACTTTATAAGACGACACAATCAGACTTAGTTACTCATTTGCAAGCTGCTTGTACTTCGGTGGACACCAGGTTGCGCTGCGACGAGTGGACTAATCCATTCCACGGCGTATTCAAATCTTTCTCGAAATGCCCGGAGGACACTTTGAACATCTATTTTTATAAATATTTGCAAATACCGCTGTTGATGTGTCCCATATGGTGGTTTTTCCTTGCATCGGCTCTGACGTCATATTTTGTTTCTTGTATTTTTCTCGTAAATTATGGATCGTGCAGTTCTTTGGGTATTTTTTATGTACTCCCAACAAGGTATCTGGCTGTGAAGATTCTGGGATCTGTTTTAGGGACACCCCGTATAAATCAATACATTCTGAAAATCTTAAATGTAAAATAAACGAATTTTCAATTTAAGTTTATATTAAGAAAAAATGCACATCAATATTTTTGAATAACAAAAAAATAACGTAATTGTTACTTAGAATGATGAATTTTCTCATCTTTATTTTAAATTATTGAATTTCAATACCCCTTCCTTTTAATATTCACATAAAACTTATGATTAATGATTATACTTTTCATCATTAATCTAAAGTTTTAGCGACTATAGGAAGCAAACACAGAAAACCTTTGTTTTTATAGTGGTTTCTATCGAATAAACCTCTGAAATAATTCAGGATTTTACGTTCTGTATAGCAAAGATCAAACTGTAAACTTAAGGAAGTGTTTGAAAATACTTTCTATAACATAAATATCATGATAATCTTAGAATTCTAGTTATCAGCGATTTTATTTTACTTTTGATATTAGTTTAAGAACACAATGGCCCAGACATGGAGCATAACCGTTAAGAATTCCAGATATGTTTTCTTATTTTATATAAATGACCAAAGTTTCTCATTCGTACTTAGAGATACAGCTGTGGATTTATCTCAGATTTATATTATAGAGTTAACCAATAGTCATTTAGGAAAAAAAGATATACATTCCATTTCATGTCTTGTAAGATAAATATAAAGAGTTTTAACTTCTTTATTATATTTATTTACGATTTTTCCTTTCTGTAGCGGGTTATGTACAATGAAGTCTATAAAATAAAAAAAAATATTTGAGATTATTGTTTGAATTATAGCAAAAAGGTATAAAATATTCGAAAACAAAGTATTTGATTTCTACAAAGTTACTGTCGCTCACGATTTCCTCTAGTCCCACATCAATTGAAATTAATTCACTTCGAAAAACCTAACAAAAATCTGGGTTATGTTTTTTATGGAGTGTTTCCCTCGAGGTCTCAATACCTTTCTGCTATTAACTGTTAGATCATGGAAAAAAACTATGATTAAGTGAATTATAGATTGAAAACGTGGTGAATTAACCTTATACGCTTGGCAGAGAAAATTGAAATAAAAAATATCACTAAATCGTTTTACATAGTATGAATTTACGTTTTAAATAACCAATATTATATATAAGAATATATCTTTGACTTTCAAAAGATGATTTAAAAATTCCATGGGAAGGTAATAACATATTTTCGAAGACTGGAGGTACTTGAAAACTTATATATTGTTAATTTAATAAAAAAATAAAAATAAATTATATAGGCACCTGATATTAAATAAGATGCACAAAATGAACTTATTTTTGGAAAATATAATATTCAAGAAAATTCAAAAAAAGAAAGAATAACGAACATGGTAATTCTAATATTAAACGTGTATGGGTAATTAAAATCAAATGTGACCATAATTCAAAAATATGTGTTTATAAATATAATTAAAATTTCAAATTCTTGTACGAAAGATCATATTAAACAAGTAATAATATAAAAATTTTTTTGAAGTCAACAAAGAAAATTTTTATTTTTGTTTTACTATCTATAAAATAATTACAATTAATATATATATATAATATTAAGTGGCAAATAGACGATTTTCTTTTCTATATAAGGTGTTGGATTATTATTTTTGTTTGTTACTATTTATTCATTAATTAAGTTTAACTAATGAATTAATATATGAAAAAAATGTATTAACATCAAGTGACTAAAAGTTTAAAAAATGCATTTGAACTTGAGTGTATCAATAGAAATTATTTTATTAACGATTGAAAATTTGAACAAGATATATATATATATATTATATATTTTTTTTATATATATATATATATAATATATAAAATAAATATAGTAACATAAAATGAAAGAAATACATGGCATAATAAAATTGATAATACAAAATAATATCACTAACAAAGCTAGAAGATTCAAACTAGATTTAAAGAAACACACTTTAAAAATGATGGAAGAGTCTATTATAGAAGAATTAACTAAGCGTGTATGTATAACATGGAACAGAATTAGAACTTTAAAATGTAAGAAGCCAAACGAGTCAATAGACTAAAATGAAGACCTGTTATGATTTCTAAAGCTGTTGCTGAATTAGGACCAGCAAAATTAGGGTTAAATATATTTTATGGATCCTACCTTCCCCTGTTCAGCAGAAATATATATATATATATATATATAGGGAGATTGTGAACTAATAGTAGGAATTGAAAAAGACGCACGCACGCACACTATAAAATCTCTTTTTAAAGCACATTCTTCTAAGATAAAAATATTAGTAATTGTTTTTATATCTTTACATTAATAGAATTTTTATCAGTGGTTTATCTGGAGGGTTGCACTGATCATGAAAAAAATATGAAATAACAGCTGTCGTTTTAGTTTTTTTCACATACAATCTTTTGTTATTAAGACGCGTTATTTTATGGAAATATTTTAAAGTTCAAACACCGAATCTTAAAACTAAGCTAATGTACGTATAGAAAATTAGTATAAATTAGAAAATTTAATCAATTATCAATTCTCGAAAATTTAACAATTCATTTGATTGAGGTATGCATTCTAGATTTACTTTTTTGATTAAACAAGCTTCTCATTCTTAAAACAGATTGAATCCTTCCAAATGGGCACAAATTTCGTGATTCCAACTTTCACAAATCTCATACCGTATCCAATTTTTTGCAAAGATTTAAACCTCAGCTGATGCAGTGAATATTTTCTCCTTTTCTCATTTCTTCTTCTGATCTTAGTATCCTTTTTGCTTTCATTTTCAAAGTCTGTGGGGTTTAGAATTCATTTTTCATCTTTTCCAGTACTAGGCAAAATTAGTTTTAATCTCTTTACTTGAACTGATTTATTTTTCGTTTTTCTCCTTATTTAGATGATTTTCTTCCAGTAGTTTCCGAAAAGATTCCTTCGTTCTCGCCTTCCTTTCGTTGAAGTTTAGCTCTGTATGGAATCGAAATTGGAATTTCACTTTTTTGCTCACGATTTTGTCAAGATATAAAACTTATATTTGAGCTGCAACGAAAAGTAGTGATATCTTCTCTAAAATATTTTAAGATGCAGTTACTTTGGAAAATTCCTGAATGAGAGAAGAAACTGTAATACTTATTCTTTTGCAAAACTGCTCGAGTTTTTTTCCATCTTCTCATCTGTAACTAGTTTTTAAAGACTGGCTCTCCCATGAAATCGTAGTGGATGTGGCGAAATCATTATTTTCTATACTTATGGTTTGACTTTTTGATAGATTCATCTTAGAAAGCGAAAGGGGTGTAATCTAAGTAATTGAAAGCGTTATGGACCAATCGAGACAAGTACCCGCCCATTTGAAAACTGATTGGTACAGTTCTGTTCCACATACTCCAGTGCTTCTCGAACTTTCAATTTTTGTGAGACCCAATTTTTAGTCATTTTTTCATCGCCCTCCATACAATAACAATGTATTGAATGCAATAATAATAATGTACTTGGACGCTAATACTACAATGGGACCTCCATTATATAAACCGTTGCAAATTTTTAAGATAAGTATTAAATTTTGTATATGTTACGTTTAAATAATAAATATTTTAAGTTACTTTTAAGTTTTTGAATAAGTAGAGCACAAAGGTTTACAAGGGAAGGTTTAATTTAGAAATTGACACTTGAAGTTCTTTTTCTATATTTATACTTTATCTATTTCTAATTTTTAAATTGGAACACAGATAAGGTATAAATATAGAAAAAGAACTTAGAGTGCCATTTTCTAATTTTAAACCCTCCTTTAAAAAACTTTGCTCTGCAAGATTGGATCGTGGGAGTCACCAGTATAATTAATAAACTTATTTTTAATTTAGTATTGTTAAACTAACATACTATCACAATTAGTACAAATACTTTATCCCAAATAATGATAATTTGATTTGTATGTGATATCAGTGTAAATGTGCATTTTATTTTTTTATTGTATCATAATGCATATTTTGTTTTGGTGCCTTTAAGTATAAATTATTACTTTTTAAAAATAATGTTTTATTTTGGATTTTACGATATGCTCACCCCCCTCATATAGGGTTATCATGCCTTCCTAGAGTGTGCGCTTCACAGCTTTAGAATCATTGACATACCACACTTGAATATGTACTATTTCCTAAGCCAACTAGTCTTTAAAAGTTATCGTCGTGTTTGCTTAGTTTCCCATTAAAAGGGAGCTCGCTTCGTTGTGTGCCTTTTAGAAAAGATCTCCAACCAACCTATCGAGTGACCGAAGCTTATTGATGTATAAGCGGCAAGTTTGATGTATGTGTACCGGGTCCTTTCCCACCCTTTTACTAATTCTTCAGGGAGATCCTTTTTAACTCTTGTTTGATTGAAAAAATCGGTTTCAGTAGAGGAGCCGTGATCTATGCAATTAAAAGTTGGTATTTAAAATCAAGCGAAGAAAGAGAAGTAGTCGATGGTCATCAGGCTGAGACTGAAGTTTGAGGTATTATAGTTGAAGCCATCGGATTTTCAGTAAGATAGCCGAGATCTCTACGGAGAAAGATCATCAGTGCTGCGGAATTTATAATCAAAGTAAAATACTTTAAGGATTATTAAAATTATTAGTATTTAGGTTAGTAATTAAGGTGACTGTCCCCTTCGTTTAAACCATGGGTGTCTAAACTATGACCACTTGTGTGGGGCGCATTACAAAAATAATTTTTATTTCTGGGCCGCACATACGATATTTTTTTAAACAAATTAAAATAAAAATTAACTTTATGTAGTTTTATTAAAATAAATGAACTTAATTTTATTAAAATTTTTTTAAAATTTTAATTAGACATGAATAGGTACACATTTATTTTAATTTTTTAAAAGTTTCGTTTGATTTAGTTTGGATTTCATAAAGATGGAAAAAAAATAAAGTTAATGAGATGAATGAATTTGCGTTTGCGTTGAACAAGCAAATCGATATCGGGTTCAATAGACGAAGTTGCAATTCTTAATGCATTTTCAAGGTGTTTTTTTTTTAACATTTATAAACCCCGTGCACCACGCAACGTATAACACGGAGGTAAACAACACAGACAGAAGAAAGGATTACAACACAAACATCCATGCCTTCTCCGGGATTCGAACCCAGTCTTTCAAGGTGTTTGTCAGTGATTTTTGTCCTACTTTTGTTCTTTGTATGCTTCATTCTTAGAAAATAGCTGTTCAAAAAAGATGAAGAAATCATGCGTTTAAAAATGAGGATATTTATCGCGCGGTGTAGGTAGTATTAATAAAACTCCAGTATAGAAACATTCACAAATTTTTCTTTCAATTGAATGTCACTTTGCAGTTCAATGCATTCCATTTGAAGATATGAAGGTAATTTATTTATTTCCAGAGAAAACGGTGTAGAAAATATATTGAAATACTCTTGGTTTTTTTCGAAAATCTTGAAATCTTCTTTCAAAATCATCAGTTAAATCGAAAATTAATGCATCATATTTTGTGCATACATTTATTTTTTTAATAAAAATGTGTAAATGTAAATGCAAATTGAAATATTTTCATAATTTGAGTTTGGGCCACATTTTTAAAGCTTTGGGGCCGCATGCAGCTCAAGGGCCACACTTTAGACAAGCATGGTTTAAACAATCTTTTGATTGTAAATTGATAAAAAAATAAAGGTGAGAGAGAGATGATTATATTAAAATGTCTCTTGAATCTGGGCATCCAAATCCACAAGCTACGGGAGGGTCGCGACATATGAATGTAATATTTTTTAACAAATGTTATCAAATTAAGATCTTTGCGACTTGAGTGCCTATTCATGATCAAAAGGACAGGATCTTTTTCAGTTGAATTGTCTACAAATATCTTCTGCTCTTTCTCAGCAGATATCGAATTGCCCAACTCGTTTCTTCCTTTAATTGATATTAGTTCATGTTTAAAAGTATAAACGCATGATACGGTAGTCTCATCAAAATTTAAATTCTTTAAACGACTAAAGTTATAATTCTCCATTAATTCAATTAATTTCTCTAAAATTCTCCTCACTTGTTTATATTGAAAGCATTTTCTCTCTACAAACTTGTAGATTCAGCTCTCAAAAATTTATGTCTTTTCAAAAATTCGTAAAATAAGTATTTCCAGGTATTAATCTCGGTATTTTAGTTTTTAATTTCTCTACATATTGATAAACGAGTTTTAAAAATTCTTTTCTTAGGGTAATGAGATAGTTATCCATGTGATGTATTGGGAAAGGAAGGGGGGAAGGGGGGAGTAAATAAGAAAATTCTCTGAAATAAGTAGATCCTTTGCAAACAGGTCCTTTTATTGTATTCTAAAGCCTTTGAAATAATTTTACGGATAACAGTGAACAGAAACGATCGTATTTTTGAAAGACGTATATATAGGTCCGGGGCAATTTCCGCATTGGCTGAGCGAGACGTTTATATACGCAGGTGGCACTTAAGAAGTTAAATTCAACTTTTGGCCTTAGCGTCAACGTATCGTATTATCGAATTCAATATATTGTTATTGTTTGATGGGGGAGGGGGTCGCGGTGAAAATTATGATTGAATATTGGGTCGCAAGTATTGAAAGTTTGAGAACCACAGGGTTAATAAGTTGTTTGTAGTTCTTTTATTCGAGCAATTAAAAATATTTTTTTTGTGTATGTACCTTTTACATAATTAATAATTTATCTATCTATTAAATTCTTAGGAATTTCGTTCAGTAATATAAACAGAAGGGGTATTATCCAGCCATAAAACTGTTTCTAACCCCCGAAGCAGTCCTCAGTCTCCTATATTTACAGATACTATCTCATGAATCTTAAATGTCCAAATTAATATTTCTCTCATCTAGAGCGTATTAAATATATAAATGTATATAGTACATATTAGTTATCTTATGAAAATTAAGTAACAGGGGAAAAAGTTCTGTAATTAAACATGAAGCTAAAATTAACAATAAATAGAAAAAAAAGAAAAAGCTTTATTACTCGAGAAAAACGAACAACAAATAAAAAACGGGGATTAGGTTAAAAAAATAAGGGGAAAAATGGTATTTTATCACAATAAAGTTAGAAACAAAGTTTGAATACATACCTTATTCTCACGGACATTTCTACATTTTAATTGCTAATTTTTTCATCATCATTTTAATATTTCCTTATCTTTTTCTTTTAATTACTTTCTTAGCACTTTGTTTTTTTAAAAAAGTCAATCAAATAGCAAAGTTTGATATACTTCTATAACTGATTACACACATTTTAGTCGGCAATGATGGAAAAGCAAATTCATTAACAAATGAGGACTGTTACAGATCGGCATTCACTTGTAACTTGAATTCCTACTCAGAATCTAATTATGGAGCATAATACACGCAGAATAATTATTAGAGGGAGTTTGATACAAAACCGAATTTACTCATTAAGCCTTACTTTGTTATGTTTGATTGGAAGAGACTGGAGAGAATAGAATAGTGCTGAGTCTTCTTGAGAGAGAAGTGATTCCGTCATCAAATTACATGTTATCTGTATTTGTTAGTCCAATCGTATAAGATTGGATAAACATTAATAGATCTGCGAAAATACCGAAAGGAAATAGGGACCTTACGATTAATAGACCTGTAAAATATGCAATGATGTATTCCGAACTACAAGTACGTATATTTTAAATGCTGGAATTTATTTTTTTAGTAATTGTTGGAATATAGCGAATTATACTCGTATGTATTCAGATAATTCTTTCATTCACAGCACAGAGAAATTATGCTTACTGTAATTTACTAGTCGTTTTTTAAATAATTTAATTTTATATTTGTAAAGAGAGAAAATTGTCATAGGTTGTAGAATTTTTTTTTTACCTGAATTGTTCTAACTTAATTGTGTATGATTCTAGGAATTTCGTTGGTTATATTAATCTAGTATTAAAATTAAACAAAAGAAATATGAAAATTTTCAAAATGGGTGCCTCAGCATATGTAAATATAGCATGGCAGGGACTGTGTTTTGACGTTAAAGCCCATTTGGGTGGAAAACCTATCCTTCTGCTTATAGTAGTTAAAGATATCATAAGTATTATAATTAATTTATTCTGATTCCATTATTAATTACGAAAAAAGCAAATAACTAAAAAGCGTTCGAAAATGCTTAAATTATCGAGCCAAAGAACAGCAAACAAAATAATTCTAGCTTCAAGTTATTGATCAGGATGGCTTCATTTTACCAAGTTTGTTAATTCTAAAGGTATACTAAAATTATAAGTTAATATTAACCAAAGCAATAGTAAGTTTTTTATGTATAATAATATATTAATCTAAATATAATGATATATTATTAATATTATTTCTATGAAATAAAAAAATAAATCCATCCATGTTCTGAAAAAGAACTTTTAAATGAAGTAAAATTTTAGATAACTTTTTGTGTGTGTGTTAAATTAGTACTACTATATTTTTTAATGGTAACACCCTATATATCAAGAAATGATAATTTAATTGATACGTTTTAAATATAAAAATAATTTTTTTTTATGAAATAAAATGGTTTTTTCCCTTGTAGTAGGAGTACTTAATTAATTAGTTAAAATTTTGGATTTTGTCTATTTTTTTAGAAATTAAATATTTGTAGCCTTATCTATAATTTTTAATAATGTTTCCGTGAACACAGATATGCATGTTGCTATTCTACGTTGGTACTTTAATATCTGTAATGAACTATAGACTGGCGTGTAAATTAATGGAGCTGATGCTCCAATTACATACAATTTTTACATAATAAGGTAAGGAGATTTAGTTCGTGACATTTCGTCTTCATCAAAGAGTCGCTGAATTTCTTTTTACCATATTTATAAGTTAAACATGGTTTTAACTGTCTGAATTTGTAGTCAGTTATACTCGCTCTCGCTGTTTTTATTTATGTTTTAGAAATAAACACTAAACCATAAATAAAAATGTATCGTTTTCAGTCATTTTGTTATTTTTAGATTATTTTTTTAAAAACCAACTTTGAATTATTGTCAAAATAAGTCTGGATGACTGAATAATTGAATGTTAACATTGTAATCATAGGAAATGCATGAAAGGACATTTTTAGCATATGTTTGTTAATAATGAGAAGAATTAATTACCCATAAAGATTAACTACCCATGAAGACAAGGAAAAGTTTTTAAATGGTTCTTCAAAAGCAAGCAATTCATTCTTACTCTTTATATTTTATTAGTTATAAGGAATTCTCTTTAAATGTATTCAAAAAGAATTAATGAAGATTCTATGTGATTATCTGTGGTCTTTCTGTTGAGGCAGGTTCTAACATTCTACGTCTCCATATTAGTAGTATTTTAACAAATAATAAATAAACTTTTGAATGTTTGTGACGGATCTATACGAGGTTCCACTAATCCCTTCTTATCTCTTTAAGAAAAATATTTAATTCAACCAACCTTCATCGAGAAAGAAAACGTGAATATGTAAATGAGGTATATTACATAAATTCTGTTTTCGCGAGTTGGTAGTAAGTTGTTGACACGCTGAAAATGATACTTTGGAGTGTGCAAGTAGGAGTTAAAACATAAAGTTTGAGAATTAGTTGTTAGTTGAAGATTGAAAATCAGTGGGATTAGTTAAAGATTACAGAGCGTGGAGCCAACGCCATTCGATCAAGCCGAAGAAAGCACCTGCAAGTTTCCAGTGTAGGATCCTATGAATAAAAAGTTCAGGTACTGTGCATTTGATTAAGTAGAAGCTAGTTTATTAGAGTGCGACGTAGCTATATTTGAGCGTATTTAAATTGTCTTAGATTCAGTTGAGGGTCTGTAGTAGTATCCCCGTGTTATAGAATCTCACCTCCGCACTCAGCTATATATCATATACCTTAATTAGAATTGAATTGTGACTGATTGATAAATAAGAACTAATAAACTAATTAGATGGAAACCATGTCTGGGGATTATTGTATTTCTCCCACACATCTAGCCGGGTTTATAGGTAGACAAGAAGGTTCGGATGTAAGCAGGAACCAACCGTTATCACATGTTGAAAACTTTAAAAAAGTAACGCCTTAGATATTTTTTAAAATTAAATTTCAAATTTATTTTTTTGAAAAAGAAATTGAGTCATACATAAATGAATTATTCCAAATTATGTGAGTGCGTCTATTAGGATATTTCATGAAATTTTCTCATGGAAGAGTTTCTAAAACTCTTGCATGAGAAAATTTTATAAAATATCCTAAGGAGACAGAAAAAGAAAAATAGACTGTGGATCTGAGCCTTCCACACTCAAATTCTAAATTTTAATCATGGATGATTGAAAATACATTCAAAGAAGAATATTTGAAAGTCTACTTTTCTTTTCTGTCTTATTTTTGAAAAATTGAAAAACAATATGAAATATATATCGAATGACGTTTCCACAACCAACAAGATGCAGAACTGGATTTCAGATTTGTATATCCTTGTTTTATTCAACGTAATATGTGGTCACCGAAATACAAAAACTATAATTTTTCAAAAAATATGATTTTGTTACCACGAATTGTTCGAAAACAGACTATTTTCATGCAACGGATTTTTCTACTTACTGTAGTTTTTACCCAAGTTCTTTTTTATTGTTCCACGACGGATAGAATTTTAATTTCACATCCAAAAATTTGTTCCATAAATTTAGTTCCAGTTGGATACACTTTGAGGCATATGGAATAAATTTTGCTAGAGATTCGAAATATTCGAGCCATATTTTTCGAGAAGAACGTAAGAATACATATTTTCTATTTTATAGAAGTCTAGAAAATCTCCATATTCCAAGAAAAGATTTCGAGTTACATTATCAAGTTTGATATTGGCATTGAAGTTGATCTCTGCAAAATACTACTTAGAGTTAACAGGTTAAATATATTAACAAGCTGTAATGAAAAGATTTATTATATTTATTTAAGTTAGGTATGCCCGTTGTAATTTAATTTCTGGCCAATTTATTGTATCATTATGTTGCATGTATCACTATAGTTTTCGTTTTGTCTTTTTATACCATTTTTATCTGCTCTACAAAGTTTTTTTTCCTTCTGATTCCACGTTCATTTATTGAAATTTATGCAAGTGATGTGACGTTATTAGTATTCTTAACCCAGATTCATCTATTTCGCATTATTATTAATTCAAGATTAATTGAACGAAAAATGAAAACACATTGCTTAGATTACATTAGATTTATTTTCCTACTTAAGGTGATAAAAAAATTACAGAAATGTAGAACTTATCTGAAAGATGGGAGCCGGTGACACAAGGGCAATTGAGTCTCTAAGGGCTTCAAACCAGCCCATTCTTCCCGAAACTGAAGTATATCTAAATTTTAGTTTGCCTCATATCTCTAGAGAAAAACCCTTAGAAAACTGCCTGATTTTCGAGTGCAGCCCATTATAAACTCCACCGCGTCACAACAATGTTAAAGCACGAACTCCTTTTCTCTATTTCTTTAAGTTGCTTAATTGGTTGAGAATTCATGCGGAAAAATACCCGTAACATATTTTATGAGTTCAACGACCCAGGGGTGCGATTGACGCGCCCTACTTTGAGGAATTTTTTTACATCCGGTCAACAAAGGGTAGGAGTAAAAATCAGGAAATACAAGAGGTCGTGTATGGCGTGCTTGAGCCCCGTATCACAAGTTTAGGAATTGAAAATAAACACCGTATTTATTCGAATCAAAGCCATACCTCAAATTGTTAATTAGTTTTTGTGAAAAAAATAAAAAGAATATTGTGAAATGGTTTATCGAGATACCCGATATTTATCTGAAGTGAAAAGAAAATTTAATGACCCAGTCGGACCCCGATTAAACGAATTTTTTTCTTTCCCTGATTAAAATGAAAGTAAAAACTCCTATTCAACGAATAATAGACCCCGAACTAACGAATTATTTCAACATCCGAAAAATTATTTATTATTAGTTTGTGGTAGAAAAAACTGAATTTGTTTTTCAGTTAGCATCCTTTTTATCCAGAATAGAATAGATTTTTCTTGTAAGAAGCCAATTTCTACGGTAAAGGGTGCAAAACGTCATTAGCCATTACAAGTGCAGATAAATCATGAGTAATCTATCATGTGAGTTTTGAATAGGACAGGAAACTTCTTTCTTATCTCCTTCAACTCCACAACGCAGAGGATACTTTAAGATATTAATAATAAAATAACATTTGATGATGGACTGCCTATTTGTGCAACTGAAGTTCAGGAAATTGTTGATTTATCGGAGCGAATGAATAGTGACTCTGATGCAGAATATGATAATGAAACTCTTATTGTAAATGTAAATGCAATGATGCAATGTAAACTATGCAAATGACGAATTAATTTCTTCTCTGCATTAAGTCGAAAAAAGAATTCTTTTGAGTCAGGAATCAAAAAGATTTTCAACCATCTATTAGTCAATATTTTAAAATTTGCAATTAACTGGTGTGTAATAATTCATTTTTAGTATTTTTAGCTGTTGAATAAAAAGTGTGTGATTTCTAACTCTCGATATTTTATGTGTAGCTGCTTATTATAGAATTTCCAAAAAGTGAATGCAAATTTTTTAAAAATTTTGTTTGGGCCCGGTGTAACGAATAACCCCGATTTTACAAACGAAATGTTCGGTCCAGATGAATTCGTTAAATCGGGATCCGGCTGTAATTTATTTTGCCAGCATAAAAAACTTTTAATAGATTCATGAATCTTTAATTTCTATAACCGTCATTATCATGTTCGATTTCCCCTACCCAAGGAACCCATCTTTAATTCTAAGCCACACTCTCTCGATTTTCAGTAGCATTAACATTAGAAAAAAAAGTGCGGTTTAGATTCGAATAAATATGGTACATCTACCATAACTAACTGTTAAAGAACTTTGAACATACTGCATCGTCCGTCGCGCAGGATAAAAAGGGACGCGTTCGGAGTGTTAGTAGAGGCCTCCGTCCGAAAAGTAAGCTACAGTCTACTTCTTTTTCTTCTGGCAGGAGCCAATTGAGAATATTGCAGTGTAATATCAATGGACTATGTACAAGGGCACTCATCATCCAGAGTATCTTAGGCAGCTTGCTTTGGAGACTATTCATAAAGTCCCGTGTGATGCATTACAGATCTATACTGATGGCAGCATGGGAGTAGGCGCTGTTTCGGGAAGTGGAATTTTCATCAAAAAGGGGAATGATATTAGGATCTGCAAGATAAATCCTGACTTCTGCTCAGTATTTCGGGCAGAACTCTTAGCTATTGAGGAGGCTTTGAAGTTTTGCTATACTGAGAGTGTTAACACAGATATTTGGATATTGAGTGATAGCCGAAGCTCTATTCAGCATCTATCTGAATGGTGGAGGCATGGTGACAGAACGACAACGAGTATTACACAGTTATTAAATAGCTTGAATGCTAATGTTAAGATCTTTTTTCAGTGGGTACCACCGCACGTGAATGTCTATGAGAATGAGATTGCAGATGGTTTGGCCCGCGAGGGCAGCCATAAAGATTCTACACATGGTGGCTGCCTTACTTTTTCAGAAATTGCTACTCGGGTCAAACAAGATATCAGTTCCTCTTGGAGGCAGACCCCCGTGCATGAATGGTATGAAGGAAATCGCCCTGGTGCTGCTTTACTTGGGACAAGCAGTAGGCCAGATGAAACTACTCTTGCTAGACTACGAAGTGGACATACTCGAGCTCAATGGCATGTGGATGGTGTTAAAGTTTACCCTTCTTGTCCGAAATGCAATGTGAACCAAGCCGCTCCTGCCCACATCTTTGCTTGTATTGGATGCCATAAGAGCCAGCTGTTCTCAAGTCCAACTACAGTTCTTGACTGCTTAAAAACGCACGGGTTCATGGACTTGATCTAGATGTTTCTGTCGGTCAAGTGGGATAAGAAACAACAACAACACATCTACCAGGTTTTTATTATAAGTTTTCTTGCTAAGCAACTGTATAGAGAGATTGAGTTGTGGTCATTTATAGGAGTTATTTCTATTTTGCTTATTAATAATTGGCGTTGATATGCCAAATACAAGTTAGACTTCATTAATTGTTTTCCTTTACATTTAAATTTTTTACTTTCTTCAAACTGTAGCTATCTTCTGTAATTCGTCCGAAGAAGAGTATTGCAAATACAGTCGACGAATGAAAAACGAATAAGTTCTTTGATTTCAGGAGAGTATTTATTTGAAATAGGAGATATTCGGAAGATTTTTATCAAATTCTAAAGGGATGAAAATTAGAACTGATTAAGTATGCTATTAGAAAATGAAAAAAAAAAAGTTTGCTCATTTTAGTTGTAACTCGCTCTATAGCTTAGAAATAATTTAAAGTAAAAATTTATAAGTATGTTTTGATAAAGTTTTCATCAAAATGTAAACCATCATTCAAAATATAATAAAAACAGCGTAATAGAATGGAATAATTTGATGAATTTCACTAAAAATACTTAAGGGAGTTATTAGTTTCTTCATTATTCCTCTTATGTCTCGATGTCTTTACCAATTTCTTCTAGCCAGCATCAAAGGGAATACAAGAAATAGAAACTTAAGAAGAGTCGATGAAATAAAGGTAAAAATGGTCCCAAAATAAAGTTAACTAAAAATAAATTTCGAAACTTAAATAAAACATTTGACAATTCTAGAAAAGCAAAAAAAAAAAAAAAATTGGAGCCAAATATTCTTCACAATATCTTCCTACCATTAACTGTTAAATCATGGAGAAAAATCATGATTAAGTGAATTATAGATTGAGGAAAACGTGGTGAATCAACTTCATAAATTTAAAGAGAAAATTGAAATAAAAATTCCCCAAATCGTTTTACATAGTATAAATGTCGCCCATCCAGCATAATGGTTAGTGACGCTGACTGCTGTGCCATAGGGACTGGGTTCGAATCCTGGAGAAAATATGGGTGTTTGTAAATGTATGGTGTCTTTGTGGCAGGGTGGTACTCTAAATAGCCGTTGTGCCATCCTCTTACGAAGTTGGTGAAAGGGGAAGGCCCCTGACTACCTCCGGAGTGTTTCCCCCCCGAGCCAAATTGCACTGTCCCCTGATTGGTGCTCAAAGCTATGGCTAACGACTGGTGTACATTTAGCTCTTTGCCAAGATGAAGTTTGTGGGTCCCTATTTGACTCTGTCAGTCAGGTAACATTAGCAACAACTACATAGTATGAATTAACGTTTTGAAAAACTCATATTACATATATGGGAATATATCTTTGCTTTTGAAAAGATAATTTTTTTTTCCCAAAAATTCCGTGGGAAGGTAACTCATTTTTGCGAAGACTGAGTGTAATTGAGAGCTTATATTGTTAATTTAATAAAAAAATAAAAATAAGTTATAGGCATCTGCTATTAAATATGATGAACAACATGAGCACATTTTTGGGAAATATAATATTTAAGAAAATTTTTAAAAGAGAAAGATTAACGTATATGTTTTAATTATAATGATAAACATACCAAATAATTAAAATGAAATCTGATCACAATTAAAAATATGTAATTATAAATAGAATTAAAATTTTAAATTCCAGTATGGAAGATCATATTGAAAGAGAAGCACGCACAAACGCACCCACGCATCGAGAGCGCATTCATCTGTAAAATACCTGAATTTTGACATTTTTTTTTCTAGAGACGTATATATATAGTTAGATAAGATATATATATATAACTATAAGTCATAACTATATAATCAATACAGTAAAAGTATTAGCCACAGTAGTACTATAGCAAACTCCTGGAATTAGGAACCAGGATTACAGATTTAAACAAAGTTTTGGCGCTAGCCAACCTTCACCTGTATTTGCCAATACTCTGGACCATAGGGAAAGTAAGAAATGTCAAGAGAATGTTCAGATATTACAAATAAAACCACAATCTATTAATATAAAACGACAATATTATAGCCTATAATAATTACTAGTATATTTTAAAACAAGGCGAGAACAATTAGATAAAAAAAAACTTACCACGTGATTACAGCAATAAGCATTTTTTCCGCGCGACAGAAAGAAGCATAATAGTAACGCATAAAATTAGTTAGTTACGATAAAATAACATTAAGACTATATATATACATTTAAAAACTCTAAACATTTTTTTTAAATTTATAGAAATAAAGTATAGCCCAGACATATACAATTAATTTTATGTGAAATATATTATTATCAATTTATTTACTCTTTGGTGCCATCCATAGATTAACTGTACAACTAAGTATATATATATATATATAATATATATATATATATATATATATATGACACACTGAATTTTTTTCGAATAAGGTTGCTCAAAGAATTTCAGAATATTTATTTGTTTGTAGGGACACCGGAGCGATTCAAACAGATTCTATTCGTACACATACTAAACTTGCTGCAATGGTTTAATGGAATGAAACGCTTAATAGACTTATATACTTAATGCTACTATTAACCATGGACAACTGAAATGGGGATTGAGAAGAGACGATAGGGCTAGTCCATCTTGAGTAAAGTGATTTTCTCATGCATCTCACATCATTTGCACCAGACAGGCGGATTTATTTAAGGAGCAGTTGAATGGTAAACTTGAAGAGATTTGAGAAAATCCCATCAAAGAGAGGATTTTTAGATTATAAGATGACATCATTTCACCGTAGAGGATTCTCCACAACACCTAAGGATGCAGTCTGCGTAGATCTATATTTTTTCTCCTAAGAAACTGGTACATAGTAGAAAAACTACTGTGTTAGTGTTTTTTTCTGATTAATGTTCTTTTAAATATAAATTTAGTTGTTAATTTTATTAGTGTTATTTCAGGTTGAACATTTATACAGTAATTGCATAATTATATATTTTGAGCGTTATCTCGTATAAATCTGTAGCAGTTACTCACGCTCGTTTCCCTTAATCATCCTCTGCTTTCAAACTACCTCACTTTCTGAAAGAATCGTGATAAATGCAAAGTTAAATGTAATTGTAGCGAATAGATCAGACAGAATAGAGAATGATTATCTAAGAATACTACGAAGTTACAGTTTAACATTGAAAGTGACCTTAGGAAATAGTTCTGATCATAGCAGTCTTGATCATAGTCATAACTTACTCGATCATAGCAGTGCTTCTCAAACTCAATATTTGCCACCTAATATTCAATCATAGTTTTCATCGTGCCATCCTCTCCATACGATAACAATGTATTAAATTCAATAATACTATATTTTGACGCTAAACCTACAATACGACTTTTACCTCTTAAGTGCCGTCGGCTTATATAACGCCAGTGCGTTAATTCCCTAGGGCGTATATATACGCCTTTTATAGTAAGTGAGTGATTGAATATTAACGTCACACTATTCAGCTACTTGAGGGCTTTTGATGACGGATTTCGTTATTTTGAACCATGATCAAGTGACGAGGACGACACCTGAGATGGCATCCCCCTCTCCTAACTTCCACACCACACCAACGAGAGGACATCTGAGCCTCGACAGATTTAATGTGCATCGCTCCCCTACTCGGCGGTTCTTCAGTGGTACTGGGTATATCTCTTAAGCTATAATTGTTTAATTAAATTTAATCAATGATTTAATATTTAAAAAAACAGTATTAACATCAAGTGTCAAGTCCACTACAAGTTTAATATAAAAGCGTGTTAAAAATGTTTTTGAACTTAAGTGGATAAATAAAATGTATTTCATTAACGATTGAAAATTTGAACAAGATATATAAATATATATAGGGACAGCGCTAACTATAATATTAGGAATTGAAAAAAGAAGTTTAAAATAATAAATCTGTTGAAGGAGTATGTGGTTCATCGGTGTTCATTACATATGTTACATTTTGATTCATACCTCACAACAAATGAGTTTGGAAATTTTGTAAAATTTAAAGATAATTCTTTTTCAGCATTTTCAATCATTTCACCAATTTTTTATTTTTAAATTCACAGTTAAATATATATATTTTTATCACAGTTTATTTAAAATATTTGCAAGAAAAATGGTCAGAAAATCAAATCTTTTCTTTTCACTCATCTTGAAAATGATATTAAATTTTTGATATATAATTTTTAACTGTTTGATACATAATTTTCAACTGTTCGAATACAAAGTTTGAAATTTTCTTTTTTTTCCTTCTGTTTATTATTCCTTTCAATATGATATTGAATTTCAAAAGCTGTGCTTGAACTTTCTTTCGCAAAAAAAAAAAAAAAAAAAAAAACATATTAGTTTTTGAAGAAATATTCAAATATACGTATATTGCCCATTTTCGTACTATGAATTTATTATATACCATTCTAAGATTTTCTTGCTATTTTTCTTATTTTAATAATCATGAAATAATTCTAAGAATTCTAGAAGAACTGCATGGAGCTTATTTTAATAGGTGATTAAACAAAAAAATGTAATTGTATATGTAAATATAAGTGTATGTAATTATATAAAAAATGTAAATTTATTGTTATAAAATAAAAATGTGCATTCAAAGTAATGTATTTCAGTTTTATTTTATACTCAACGAATTCTTCAATAAAATTTAAATTCGTATGTATCTGGTCTTTTTAGAAACCAAAAAGGGAGAGAGAAAAATGATACTTTTTTCAAACAAATATAAAAACTTGCCTTTTTGAAAATATGAAACATTATTGATAGTTTTATTCAGTCTAGCACACGAAGCAATCATTATTTCATTAGAAAGGAGCCTGAACTTCCTGTGTTATTATATTTATCTGAGAGAAAAACATTTTTTTCTTAGATAATATGTGAAGAAATTTTTTTTTCTTACTTGGCATTTTCAAATTTGTCTTAAAAGAAGAATTATAATGACCCACACATGTTATATTTTATTCATTAATTCTTCGTAACCGATGAAAAAAAACAGATGATTTAAATATAGAAATTGTAATTTAAATTAAAATAGAATTTATGTCGAATAAAAAAGAGGGATATTTGATTCATTTTAAAAAAGAAAAACGGTAGTTTATTACAAAAGACTGTATCCACTAAAGTCGAACGTCTTATAATTGATAGAACTATAATTGCAAAATACACAGCCTAGAAATACTACAACAATATGAAAATGAAATTTTTTTGGGCCCTATAAACAAATCAAGATAATAGTAGATAGTACTGGATCGTTTGCACTTTATAGAAACGATTGTGATAGTTAATTTTTATCTATAAATGCCGTATGCTTTGTGGCGATTTTCCTCCTTCTGATAGCCATGATTCTCCTGACAATAGCTCTAGCTTGAATTTTTAATGGAAGTAAACTTTTTCTTAGTACTGTCATGCAAATTTTATTCCATTCCTCTTGAATCGTTTTTCAAAGTCCATTTAGTGCTCTTGGATGCCATTTTCCTAAGGCTCGTTTTAATAAATCGAAAGCAAGTCCATTGGAGGAGCTTCAAGTGATTTTACAGGTATTTCATCAAACGGGATATACTTTATTCCTTTTTCTGATTCTTTCTTTGATAAATAAGTTGCAGAGTTGACTTAGACGAGTGACTAGAGGCTTCTTTCATATGAAGCTCAAATCTATCAATGTCCTTTCCCTATAAGGCCGGAATTTCTTCAAAAATTGGTTCTAAAATATTCTGCTGATAGTAGGGTGAATTAATTTTAGCTTTACTTGAAACTTTTTTGATATTTAATTTGCCGTTGTAACAAAATCCTACAAACTATCAGGAACCTCTTTGGGAACTTTTCTGTACACTGACAAAGCCATTTCGTACGGTCATTCCCGTCAGTTGAGCAATGAAAAATTTTGACTATATTTTATTACAGACACTTAAATACACCCATGCCTCATCTAGTGCTACAACAAATTTTAATTTTTCAGCATGTAGGTGTTTTTATGTAATTTTTCACAAACATTTTTATAGAGCATTTTAAGCATTTTTTTAGCTTTAAATCTTTATGAATGATTTCACTTACAGTTCCGGAAGATATTTCTAGTTTCAATGCAATGAATCTTTGAATCGGCGGAATTTCTCTTAGGACCAGAAACTTCACTTTTTTGATAGTTGTCTGTGTTCGAACAGTCTTAGGATAAGGGTTCATGGTCATGTTCTCCTTCTTACTTTCAACTAGGCGGTTTTTTCAGAATTTTTTATACTATGAATATCTTTTTAGGAAATACAATAATAGAGAGTTTTATACACCTTTACAATTTGTTAATACGAAATTTTCTTCTCAGAAAGTGTAGTTACATAACCTTCGTGCCATCTATCAATTTTAGGAACCCTTTTCAAAATGAATCTTTTTTTTTTATGTTCCAAACAAAAGAAAACATTAGCAGACAATTATTATGAAGTTGCCAGTTTCACCTCAAAATGCAAACGAGAAAATTAAGTACAAAATCGTTTCCATAAAGAGCGAACGATCTTCTGTATAAGCCAAGAAACCAATTTTGTAATAAAAATCTGGGATATAATATTTCATCGCAAAAATAGCACAATAATATAACATGGTCGATAGTTTATCAGAAAAAAGAAGCTCAAGTTAACGAGTCTCCTTCCAGAAATTAAAAATCTACTCATATTGGGTTTCGAGTATTTTGTTGCACAGTGCAAACCACCCTAATGAGAGATTGTTTGTCGTAGATATAGTAGAGTATGTTGTGCCCTGATCGTCTGAGGAGGTTTGGGAAAAATTCAGAAGGAAAAAAGTTCATAAGTTTCTTTCTTCTTTTCATTCTATTATTCAAACAATCGAGAACTAATTAAAAATATATCTATTTTTAAAGTACTACAATGAACACATAATAGATTGCATAAACTTTCATAAATGAAAGAGTGGGAATTTGAAGAACACTTTGACAAAATAGCGTTGTCGGTATTAAGACAGATGTATTAATAAATCAATAATGATCATTTTTAACCCCTTCATGGTTTTTCCCGAGCTGAGCTCGGGCTGGTGAAACGTACCATCCTGGCTCATTCCGCATGCCGCTCGGACACTGTTAAAATTTACACTGTGCTATTGGTCTTTCCCGAATTATTTCATGTGTGCTTTTTATGGTTTCGAATAATCGAAAAGTACCATTCGGTGGAATTTTCTACAAAGAGAGGACATTCTTCTGCTGAGCACCCCCTTCACTCTTGTCTGAAAGACACGTTGCTGAATTGTTGTTGTTGTTGTTGCTTATGCCACCTGCCTGACGTAGTCAGATCGAGGCCCACGAAATTCATCATGGCAACGGGCTATAGATACGTCTGCCATTAGCCTAAGCTTTGAGCCCATGAAGGTGACAGCACTATTTTGCTCATGATAGATGGCCTTCGTTGAATACATTCCCCTAACAGAGAAGAAAATGTCGTGTTGGATTACTTTGTTGAATACATTCCCCTAACAGAGAAGAAAATGTCGTGTTGGATTACTTTGTTGAATACATTCCCCTAACAGAGAAGAAAATGTCGTGTTGGATTACTTTGTTGAATACATTCCCCTAACAGAGAAGAAAACTAATCCAACACGACATTTGCTGCTCAAAGGGAGACAGTAAAGGGAAGAAGAGAAAAAAGGGTTTACTGTCCAGATTGCGATGTATGGTTATGTGCAGTACCATGTTTTCGAATTTATCATACACAATCAAATTTTGATTAATAATTTCACAATCATTTATGTAAATGCAAAAGATGTACATAAAATTTATAAATCAAGGTAAAAGCCAAGTATTCTAAGCTTTTTTTTTATAGTTAAAGTGAATTGAGACTCCAAAGTCTAATGATTTCTGCAATGCAAAAAAGCCAACTTTAACAGGCAAATCACTCATTTATTTAAATACATTTTTTTACATTAATATTTAGGAAATTTTGTATGCGAATGGTGCTATTATGTTTAAAAAGATATGTTTATGAAAATAAGCATAAAAAATTGACATTTTTTTAAAGCATAATCCAAGAAAGGGGGATTAATCTTTAATTACCGTAAAATCCAGCGTATAACGATCCCCTTTTAACACAAAAATTAAGATCGAAATTTGTGGGTGCGCCTTATACGTCAGGTATGAAAATGAAAACTTTAAAAATAAAAAAAGAGATCAGTATAAGCAAAAGTTTAACTTCTACGTATGTCGAAATATGTTTATATGATCTCAACTATGTCTGATCAAAGGCACACGAAATTCATCAAATCAAAGGGCAAGATTGTACATCTATCGTTAGCCGTAGCTTTCAGCACCATACAGGTGATAGTACGATTTGGCTCGGTTCCACTTCAATTTTGTGGGAGAGCACCCTAGGGGTCAGGGCCTCCCACCTCTCTTCCTCTTTCACCAACCTCACAAGAGAACTTGCAGCTCGACGGCTATTTAGAGTACTCTAATGTCGCAAAGGCACTATACATTTACACACATCCATGCATTTTTCGGGATTCAAAGCCAGGCCCTACGGCAAAGCAATCAGTGCCACTAACCACTATACTGAATGGGCTGTATTCAGTCTTTAAATAGTCTGTATTAAAATAAATTCAATATGCAATACGATTTAATTTAATTCAATTCTAACAAATAAGATCTACTTATCCTGTAAAAAATATCAGGTTTGCCTAAGTTCCACGAAATTTGTTGTTTCACAGAATTAATTCATTTAAGTTAGAGCTTCCTTTTCAGTAAGGAAATCAACTTTAATAAATAATTTGGGATTATGTGATCAAGTATTTATTTGATTCTACCAGGATATAGCACCAGTTGCTTGCTTATCAAGGTATTACATCACATCTAATAGAATTCTAACACTTGAAATCAAAAGAGAGTACAGTAATTTTATTGGCTTAAATTTACATCGCCAAGACACAATAAAATGGGGTTTCAACATACCATACGATTTCTAAACAATAGATTTCTGATGATGGAAATCAATTTCAGCATGCGTGCTTTGAATTTCTTTTTTTTCTGAGGCTATTTTGACCTCAGTAATGTTTCTATGATGCGCTCCAAATTATCTACCTTTTTGGTTCAAGTAAATGAATGGTCATGCTCATGGCCAGCGCTGTTGAGTTGTGGGTTTGGGTCTTGTTGTCAATGAATACTCGTCGGGTAGAGAGATTACTTTAAGTTAAATCTATTGAGGAAGTCCTCACGTTAGCGAAATGTCGAAGTTTGGAGAGTGGAGAGCAATGTCGTCCTTGGGATTTAATGGAGGTATGAAATTACAAGGTCCTTCTCTAGAAAAAATCTCGTCAAGTTTCAAAGTGAGCGCTAGTAAAAAATCAAATCAAATCAAAATGAATATTTATTTAACTTTTTTCTATCCCTCTTCTCATTCATTCGCTAGACATTTACTTGAACAGTAATGTTCATTAGAAACTGTAACGTTACAAAATAATCACCATTTTGTGGGTTTGGTATTTAAGGTATCCGACTACTTGCGACAACTTTTTTTAAAAAAAATAGAAATATGGAGATTTTTTTGTGGTTTTTATATTAATTTAGTACATTTTAAGAAAAATATGCTGAAATTAAGATGGGAAAAAGAAATTATTATTACTAAAATGGGAAAAAATGGGTTAAAATTTACAAAAAATAATGCAAACGTGGCCCATTTTGTACCAAAAGTTTATGAGCAAATTTTCAATTTTTCAATTATGAGATTTGTTGCTATATTATTCATTTTTAAAATGACTTTCAGGATAAGAGATATTTTAATTTTTACAAAAACCAGAGCTCTTTATCTTAGTTATTAAATGAAATTGCTTAAATAACAGTGATTATATTCACATAAGGGACTGTAAATTTTGTAATAAAACAGTGAGTGATAAATCTGAATGTTAAAACACTTCTATTATTATACAGAACATACATAATAAATTTCAGTTAATTATCTTCTAAATTTTTTGAGCAATCACTGTCCCCGTTTGAGCATTTTCAAAAAACACACTAGTAAAACGCGTTTTAAAGTATGACATCTTGCTTAAAGTAGTGGCATCTGGTTTTTCTAAAATACTTGTAGTTTTTGTTCTAGAGAAGTGAAAATAATAAACGGTATTTTTATAAAGCTAATAATATTGCCTATAAAATAAAAATTATCAATAATTGTCAATTTTTGGCAAAATTCACAACTTTAGGGTAGTCGGATACTTTAATAAAGAAAACTCTAAAACTTTTGGTAAATTTTTTGATTTAATAGAATTTTTTTTGCTAAATAGAAAATGGAGTTTTTTTGCTCCAAGAAATAAGACAGAAAACATAAATTTTTCTCTGAAATCAATCCTTATTTAGTAATTTTGAGTGAACTCTACATAAGAGCGAAATCAATTTATATTTAATCCAAAGTATTTATTCCTTCTCTATTTGTTCTTCTTAAAAATTTTCCTTAAATATTTTAAATTCACTGATTAGAAAAATGATACTTATTATATTTTTAAAAGAAGAATTTCAGTATCAAAATTTTCTTACAGAAAGAATTAGGAATCTTTTAATAATGCAGATATATTTTAATTTCATGTGTTGCTGATGAATTTAATGGTCAAACAAAAATATAAAATACATTGGAAATATGTTTTTCCATTTTAATTATAAATCCCCATTACTCTTTCGATGTTCATGCCTGAAATATTTCAAGAGACAGAAAAACTTAATTTTCTTCTGGTAAACAGCACGGTTTTTACTCAGATGACTTTCAGAGATAATGAGATTTTTTTTCTTATTCTGTTTTAGATTTATTTTCCTTCAGATAGAATATTCCGATGAAAAACTCCCATTTCTGTAATTAGAGGTACTAGCGTCATTTATAATTTTCTGGAAAACTTTATCCTCTTACCTTAATTTGTCAAAAAAACTTTTTTTTAACAAGGCCAACATGTAGTTTTTTCGCAGTTAATGTAGATTTTTATCTTTAAAATATTTATTAGAATAATTTTCTTGAAGTAAACACTTTTTAAGTTAATAAAATATATGTAAACTCTCTGTTTTAAGAATATTCTTTTTTCTACAAGTATTTTATACATTCTTGAGCGATAAGAATGGAAAGTCATTAAGAAAAATTTTGTCTCTAGCCATCTCAGACATTTAGCACTGGGGATCATGAACAGCATCCCCAATGATGCAATCAAAATTTATACTGATGGTAGTAGAATATTTAACCAGGCCGGTAGTGGTATCTATATTGAAACGCCCCAGGAAAAATTGTCCCTGAAAAATCGCAATCCAGATTTCTGATCAGTTTTCAGAAGTGAACCAATAGCCATTGATGCGGGACTTGATGTCATTCTATCTAAGAAGAATTACGGTGATCTTTGGATTCTCTCCGACATCCGTAGTTCCCTTCAACACCTTTACAAATGGCTTATTGTTGACGACAAAACTAATGTCTCCATCTTACACAAACTGAAACATATATATCTCTGCACCACGACATTTATCTTCAGTGAATCCAATCTCACGTCGAACTTTACGGCAATGAAATGGTGGACAAACTAGCAAAGGAGGGCTGTAACCTTCCAACTTCCTCCACATCAGACCTCATTGGTATGCGGGTAGTAGACCCGAACTGGCCCTAGTCCTCAAGTGTGACAGATCTCCCAGACTACACTCTCTCGTCTTGCTAGTGGTCACATCATGTGCCTCTCATTCTCAGCGAACAAGAAGATCTTCTACATTTGTGCAAGGTGTCAAGAACACCAGGCTTCAACCGAACACATGATTCTTTGCATAGATCTCACAAGCAAAGATATCTACACGGATCCCCTTCTTGTGCTGGACTTTTTGAGAGTCCAACTTCGTCAGACCCTGGAGGATTAGCAACAACAACAACACACAACAAAAGACTGAAAAACAAATTCTATACTAAATTGATTTCTTTTGTATTTGAAAATTATTGAATTTGCTTGGAACAGAATTTCGAATATGAAAAAAAGTCTCATGATCACTCATATATAATTAAAGTCATTAGCAAATTGATCATCATTGTTGCTTGCTACAAGTGTTCTTTGGCCATGGTTGCGTAAAAGTGTTCTTAAATAATATTTTTATGCAAAAAGATACTGCAATGTATTCAAATTCTGGTAATTATAAAATCAGAATTTTCAATATAAATATGTAGATTTATACAAATATTCCATTACTTTAAATTTCTATTTATACGATAGGGAAATATCTAGTACATAGAATGAAAAGGAATTAGTTTTAAATTGAATGGAGTTAAAAGGAAATGTAGATTCATTTGCAATGAAAGAGTTTTACATTAAAATTTTTTATATTACTTTCCATATAACTCGTAAATTGATTTTATCAAAGCTTTCAAATTTATATTTTTGATTCTTCAGCATTAAAGTCGAATTTAAATTATGATATCGGTGTCTATGAATAGATTTAAGAGAAATTTTTTGACGGACATATTTATTTGCTTGCATGGCACTCACATTCGACATCCTTTCACTGAATTCTTATTTTAAATATTCCTGTTCATAGTCACACATCACACGATTCTCTTTCTTCGGTTACTTGATTTTTAAACCCGAAGTTCACTATTGATCATTTGTTTCTTTCTCGAGGCTTTTTTTCTCTGGTAAACATGGCTGACGCGTTCACGGGATGTCTTAGCAACTTTTCTCTACTTACGACCCTTCTGCTAATTTCTTCTAAACGGTAGCATGCGTATTAAAATTTTGCCTTAATTAGAAGTATGAAGCCCAGTGGCTAATTAGTAGCGTAATCAAGCTTCCACGCCACAGGTCCGGCGTTCAAACCCCGGGCTGGGCAAGGTCGCCTCAGCCTTTCATCCCTTCAGTGGGTCGATAAATGAGTGCTTGGGAACTAAACACAGGTGGTTTCACGTCAGACTGACCACCTGATCTTATTTACTCAGGAGAATAGAGTTCACCTAAAGGGCTTCGAGCTGTGAACTGACCCTCTAAGAAGATATTTTATTTATATACTAAATGTTGTAGTTGTTGTCGTGTCCTTTCCGCAGGGAAGGAATGAAAGTTGCCATTGCCTGTGAGACAGGTTGGACTTCTTAACGATAGATGGCGCCACCTCCTATCTCCACCTCCACAATTTTGGCATGGAACTGAATGGGAGGGAAATATTCTCCAGCCCCCTGCACTCGTGGTTTCTGCTGCGACCGCCCACAAGACTTTCGGACCCACTGATTTAACGAGCACGTACTCCGTTATATACTAAATTAAATACATATACAAAATGGTTCCAAATGAGATTCGCTCTCCACAATTCTTGAGAAAAGGGAAAAGAATATAAGGTACCGTGAAAGTACTTTAAAATGACAATGCAAATACACCCCCCCCCTATTAACACGCAGATGATGTCTTACTAATGAGACAGGAGAGACCTTGCAAAAGAAATCACATACAAGGGATACCATTCCTATAAGGGAATGAAAAATTAGGAAAAAAAGGAATGTCAGATAAAAGAGAGTGAAGTTCGAAACACTTTTTTCCTATTATATTTTTGAAAAGAGAGCAATAGAGACATTTCCCGTGTAGAAACAGAGGCGAGACCTTCTGACCACCTGACCAGAACACCTGCTCATGCACCGCAATACCCCTAAGTGATGAAAACTGACCCGGGCACAGTAGGCCTTAGCCCTCATGGGCTGTTGTACCACTGAGTTTTTTTAAAGTTAATTAGTAGTGTAAAAGGTTTCAACACACATGTGACGGATCTATACGCTGCTGTACTAACACCTTGAGGACTCTTTCAGGAAAATATTTAATTCAACCAATTTTCACCGAAAGTAAGAAAACGTGATTATGCAAATTAATATTATTATATAAATTCTGTATTCGCGAGTTTTGAGAGTTAGTGATGTGTGGATCGAGAGTTAGTTAAGGGAGGATCATGAGTTATTGAAGTGCGAATCTAAGATTATTAAAGTGAGAATTGAAGATATCTAAAGTGAGGATCACTTGGATGTGGGCTGTTCAAGATAGATATTAGTGTTCAAGGCCTCCACTGTAGGACTTCTTCTTTACAAGAGTACAGGTATTGTACGTATTATTTAAATAGAAGTTAAAAACTAAATTACTAGGGCACGTTTGAGTAATAACGAGCTAGTGTAAGTTATCGAGGAAACTAGTTGAGTGTTCGTAAATATTATCCCCAGGTTAACTCGTCTCACCTTCGAGCTCTAAATAGTGATCAAACCATCTTAATTAGATTAGTATTGTGCTTGTGTTGATAAGTGTGACAATAAAATAATTTTAAGGAATCATGCCTTCTGATCATTTAGTTGCTCCCACACTTCTAGCCGGGTCCGAGAGTAGACAAGAGGGATTAGAGGGAAGTAGGCATAGCCGAACATCACACACATAATTTGATTTCAATTTACGCTGCACTCCGAAGCATCACAAAGGCGAGGGGGACCTTGTAATTTTGAACTATGGGGAAGTTATGAGGACACCCGCTTTGGTACTCCTCTCTTTAAACTTTCACATCAAGGCAGCGGGTAGACTTTGAGCCACGACAAATTTAACGTGCATCGGTTTCACTACACGGTGTCTTCATTGACGCGAGGTTTCGAACCCGATTCGACAATGCCGGCAATGAGTTTGTGCCCTTGACCACTCGGCTATTATGACCATTTTAACTCACATAATCTGATTATCTCTCAGAGGAGATCTCACCGAATTAATTGCAAATGATTTATGATTTTATCGTTTCAAATATTGATTTATAGATACTTTTGAAACTTTTTCGTATCAATCAAGCGACAGCTTTTGAAACTATTTTTTGATTCACGAATTATAAGAAATGACTGTTAACTCCTTAACTGTCACCGACGTATATATTCGTATCGCTTAATCCGTATCTCAAGTGTCGTTGACGGATAAATACGTCCTTCCAAAGTACAATTCTTTGCATTGTGCTGATCTGTTCAAATCTAGTTCGATGGCTTTGGAATTCAATTAAATGACATTGACAGTATTTGGAAAGAAGTTATTTGTTTCCGAAAAAAATTTGCTTATCTGTGACTTTTCTCTCTCCCTCCCCCCCAATACACTGCATATGCATGCCTATGTGAAAAATGGTGGCACTGGGGAGTTAATGGAGCAACTTTTAATCGACATTTAAGGGGTTAAATTCTGTAAAACATTGAAAAAAATACCAAAAATCTCAAAAATATTGAAGTTACTACTACAGAGTTTACTTGAAAACAAGAGCTAATCGAAAATTTAGACTGAATTTCAGGATGTTTGCAGTATAAACTAACGTCCCCTCCTGAGATAAGTCAAACCTTCTCAGATTCCACACATTGTTGAGTAAGAAATCGAAGCTCAGATAAAACACACGAGGACATCTGACGACAAACACGCTTGGCTGCGAATGATTGTAATCTTCGATATTCAATACGCCGTATGTTATAACGGGCGATTAACCCTTGATTGAATAATAAATTTTAAAAGACTGATATATTGATTCTCAGTTAAGATTAGGGAGGAAAGAAAGAATTATTCTGTCGATTACAGGAAAATGATTGTGGAGGAGTGCGTGAGAGTAAAAATCTTATAATACTTTGTAAAGAGGAGGTGGTGAATCTTCGAACGGTCCGAAAATGACAATTAAAGGACGATAACTTCAGTCAATAAATTAATGAGGTAAACCTCCTGGAAATAAAACCTAATTTTTTTTGCAGAAAATTGATGTAAGATCAGGTTTTATTTTTGGAGAAACATGGTACAAGATTCTTAAAATTACTGAAAAAATTTGTAAGTAAATACTCCAAAGTAATGTGAGCAATTTATTATTGAATTCGTCAAAGTATTGCAAAGATTGATACTAGATTATCCAAAGTATTGTAGAAATAACTATGAAATTCTTTAAAGTTTAAATAAATTACTACTAAATTCTTCAATGTATTACTACTGAATTATTTAAGGCATTGTAAAAATTTTTATTAAATTCCCTAAGGTATGTTGAAACTACTTCTAAATCCTCCAAACCAAATGATAAAATAAAATATCTTTACTAATACCACAAATTCCTTAAAATTGTACATTTTTGAAAGTGGATTTTTAACTATAATCAAGTGTTATATATTTAAAAATCCACTTCCAAAGTTGATGCTGTAAAGAAGAACCACTGATCAGAAGGACCTCAAAAAATTTTTTGAAAAGAATATTCTTTAAACTTCCGAAGTTAGTTGAGGAAGTTCCAAAATGTATCAATAGATGACGCTGTAGACGGCATAATGTAAGTGAATTCGGCTACATGGGACTTTTTGAATAGAATCACAACAGCATTGGCATGAGTTGCTAAGAAAATCAAATGTACTGTTCAATATGCATGATTTTTTTCGGTTTTTTGACGGAAAAAACGACTTTCAAGTCATTAAATAGTTGTTGCAAAGCCCATTCATTACGGCAAGGTAGTACCACATTGGAGGAGAAAAATCGGTTTTTATCTGTCCTTGGACCAACGAACGACTATAAAGCAATAATGAAAACGTCAATGAATTTTTTTCTTATACCATACCATTATTAAGTATGTCTAGTTCACATTTGAAGTCAATCTGAGCAGGGTTTTTTTACAACATTTTAAAAGGGGAATTTGAGTTATAATGACTCTGTATTTTGCTTTCTGAATCTAAATAGATAATGATAAGTACTTTCATTACACTCATTAATACTACTTTACATGTAATACTTCACAAATTTTTTTGTCCAGATATTGATTGCCCCATAAAAAATAAATAACAATAAATTCGTTGCATTGTAATCCAATTTTAGAAGGAACTGAAAAGTATTTGATTCATTTCGTGCTAATGATTTGTCCTTGCAATTACCTCAAATAATCAGACAAGAGAATCATATTCATTATCTAAAGATTTTGTTCAGTACAAATGCTTCTTTATTTTAGAGAAATGATCAAATATTTTAGAATTTTTATTTAAATTTACTTTATAATTTGAAGATTTTCGCGTAAACAGAGAAATAAAATATCGGAAAAATTTTAAAGAGACTATTTTATTAAAAAAATACATAAATTTCGTTCTTCGAAAAATAGGATTGATTGGACCTTTTTAAAAATATTTTATATTATTGCTTCATATTTTTGATGTGTTAATTTAATCAATTGACCTTCATTTATTGAAAGACAATTTAATCTTTTTTCATTGAAAAGTTATTAGATTTTGAAACTTGGTAGCAAAACTATATAGGTAGGCATATTTGATTTTTTAAATATCCAAACCACTACACCTTTGAAACACTTCCCTAATCTACTATCCATTTAATCATTTATTAACACATAAGAATTACTTTTTTCCCATAAAGACTCAAACAAAGATCTAAAATTTTTTTAAAGGTAATCTGTTAGTATATGTTTAAGCTATAATTTAAGTTATGTTAACAATATATTATATAGGCAAAATACTTTACGAAGCTCATCAGTTATGGTGACCAGCACAGAATCTGTAGTTATGTGTACAATTGGAACAACAATCGTCGTCTTAAAAGAGAAAGTCAGCTTAGTTATGCTGAAAGCGAGGAATGGCTGCCTACTGAAGTAAAATATGTTTCACTGGCCTGCTGTACGGATGTTGCTGCGTCGCGTTCTTAGAACGAGTCTTTTTTAAGTCCGAATTATATATATCTTCATACACAAACAAGGACACATAACACCCATAATATCTTAGGGATCGTGCTTTGGTGACTATTCATAAAATCCTGTGGGATGAGTTACAGATCTATACTGACGGCAGCATGAGTGTAGGCGTTATCTGTGGTAAAGGAATTCTCATCAAAAAGGGGAATGATATTAGAATCTGTATGAGAAACTCTGACTAATGCTCAGTTTTTTGGGTAGGTATTGAGGAGGCTTTGAAATTTTTCATTACTGAGAGTGTCAATACAGTTATTTGTATATTTAGTGATAGCCGAAACTATACATATATTCAGCATATGTATGAACGGTGGAGACATGGAGACAGAACGACAGCAAGTTTTGTTCTGTTTTTAAATTGCTTGAGTGCAGATGCTAAGATCTTTTTTCAGAGGCTACGGTTGCATGTGAATGTCTGCGGGAATGAGATTGCAGATGATCTTGCCCTAGAAGACAGCCGTAAAGATTCTACACACGGTAGCTGCATTAATTTTTCAGAAATATCAACCCGAGTCGAACAAGATCTTAGTTCCTCTTGGAGCAGTCCCCCGTGTATAAGGGGTATGAAGGAAACCGTCCTGCTTCTACTTTGGGACAGTAGGTGAGATTAAACGATTCTTACAACCTTCCCAGTGGACACACTAGAGCTCAATGACATGTGGCGGGTCTTAAAGTTTACCTTCTTTGTCCGAATTGCAATGTGACCCAAGCCGCTTTGCTACACCTTCGCTTATATTGGTTGCCATAAGAGCCAGTTGCTCTAAGTCCTGCTACAGTTCTTCATTACTTAAAAACACACGGGTTCTGGACTTGATCTAGATGTTTCTGTTGATCAAGTGGGATAAGAAACAACAACAACAGCATATTTATTTGTTTATTATTTAGTGGCTGTGACAGCCAACGGATCATTGTGGAGAATTCATATTCATGCATTAACCTATAGAGTCATGAATTTGAGTCCAGTTGAAGGCCCTCCGATTATAGAGGGAATGGTGGAGGCTAAATATGTCGAGGCTTTACGTTAGGTGGGGAAGTTTGAAACATGGGGTGCAATTATAAGCATCGTCCTCTTTACTTGAACGAGGTTCAAAATTACTAGGTCCGTGGCCCTTGTGTTGTTTTAAAGGCGATATTAATAATCAATGAATAAATGCTTATTAAGTAAAATATTTTCTTGCAGGGGTAACATGATTTTGTAATGAAAAAATGTTGTGTTTTTTTACCATCATAGAACTTATTCTCTTGTAGCACCCAGACTTAAGAAAAAAAATATTTTCAACTGTTTAAAAATTTTGAAAGGGTAGAAATCTCAAAGTTCTCTCTGCATTTTTGATAATTTCTATTACTGTAAATATTATCATATTTATACTTAATGATATTCAAATAAAAATAAATTTCTTCAATACGCATTCTTTATATACTTTATTAAAGAGATGTTTGCTATTCTGATAACACTGTGAAGTGAAAAAAAGCAATAAAGAATGATCGATGAAGATTAATGGAGAGAAAAAAAATCTCAAATTCTTACATTATTTAAATAGTTGCTGCAAACTTCAAGTCTGCACTTTTTTGTCTTTTATTGAATATCTTATAATAAAAATTGCATAGTTAAAAATACCAATTATGTGTTAATTTTCACGTGAAAAAAGTCAGAAGAGCCTATAAAGTATCTACTTTGATTTTATATGCTCATTCATACATATATATGTATTCATTTTTATGAATGATTCATTTGAAAAATAAACATACAATGCATTTCATTTTTAAAATGTTGCGAAGAATTCTTTTTTCTTAGCGTAAACTAATGCAAATTTTCTCTCTTTTTGAAGATGTGAGAAAGAATGAACAACCTCTCTTATTAAAAATAGAAAATAGTGCTAATAAGAAGTTTTACAAAAATTCCTTTCATTTAGCAGTCTCTTAACTTAACTATTCAGTTTCTAGCTTTATAAAAACTGAAATTTATTATAAATTATAAACTTTTCTTAAAAGGATGTTTTTTTTTCTTAAAATGCATAAAGCATAAAACTTTTTCTTAAAATGTATAAATGAAGCAATTTTTTCTTAAAATGCGTAAAAGATTAATTGCAACAAGTGTAATTTATTCATGTTCATATTTGTTATTGTTTCTTATATTTAGAAGATACATATATAATGGAGCAAATCTTAAAAAATTGTATTGATTAAACCTTAATTAGTCAGAATTATAATTTTTTCTGAGAAATTATAATTGGATGTGTTCTGACTTATTTATAACAGAAAACTTTATAATGAAGATTAAAGATTATTTGAATGGAAATACATTTCTGAAAACTAGTTAAATTTCTGTATCAAAACATTGTAATAAATTAAAATATATCGGTCATCAAGAGCCACATCACCACTGAAAGTATTATCACATTTTCAGGTTTATTTCTTTTAATTATAAATTGGACAGAAGCATGCATCGAGAGAAACCAATCTTCTAATTTAATGGTCTTCAAATATCGTCGACTCATGCAACCCTTGAAACTATAAGGTGATTCCGGGCAACTCCACCCCCCCCCCAAAATGCCTTAGAAAAATATGTCATAAAATAATATTTAAAGTGGATCAACACGTCGTAGGTACTTCTAAGTAAAAATATAAAAAAAAATACTGTAATTTTTACTAAAAATCTTTATTATAATATATTAATACAATTTATTACTCATTAATTCGTGCTACAGGTATCATCTACCTCTGTATCATATTTAATAACCGGGCTAATGTTTGTATTTTTATTACACAAACTGCGAAATTTAAGGTTTTATGAAGCTTTCTGCAGTCGCATTTCATATTCTGCGTTAATATGCTTCTATATTTTATTCCTGCATGCGTTCATAAATATTTTTATCTTAAATACATTCTTAAGAATGGCATTTAAATGTTTATAACTGTGTGAGAAACTTCTGTGTGTATTTTTCAAATTTTCAACCTAAAATTTAGCAGTTGTGTGTTCCTGCTTAAATTTAGACTTGAACGTCAATCCGTTAATAAATCAATAAGTTGTTCCATCTTCTTGATTGGAAAGTCTTCTGAATCCATTCATGCTTGAGGCACAATAATTTTACAAATTTAAGATTTTATTCTAACCATAAAATATTTATTAGACTTGAACGTCGAATCCGTTGATAAATCGATAAGTTGTTCCTTCTTCTTCATTGGTAAGTCTTCTGAATTATTCATTCCTGCTTGAGGCACAATAATTTAACAAAATTTAAGATTTTATTCTAACCATAAAATATTTATTAGACTTGAACGTCGAATCTGTTGATAAGTCGATAAGTTGTTCCATCTTTTTCATTGGCAAGTCTCTTCTGAGTTGTTCATTCATACTTGAATCACGATACTTTTACGAAATTTAAGATTTTACTCTAACCATAAAATATTTATTACATTTTTTACTGATTAAGAATTCGATTTTTTTATTAAAATTAAAATTTTACTAACATTTTGGCACTTTGGTTAAGCAAATATTGATCGCTTGCGCAACACCTGTCAAAGTTCCAGGGAACCCAGGTTGAAGACATCTGGACTAGTATATGATCTGAAGAAAGTGCATCTGAAAAAACACCAACCAAACACTAGTAAGGTTCTCAAAAACTACATTTTTCCTCCTATTTGTGTAAATATTTTTATATCTACTTTAACGACTAATTTGCGTGCATTCAGAACTTAAAAAATATTTACAGATATCTGAGAAAAGTAAAAGTCCACAAAGAAAAATTCATTTTTTTCATTCTTTCAGATTCACTGTATTTATTTTAAGGGAACACGGTACGGTTCAATTGACAAAAATTGGGCCAAAAACCAAATTTAATTTTTCTTAGCTTAAATTATTCTTTATATAGTTTTCTATAACCTGACAAAATTGGAAAGATCTAAACTAAAAAAAAAACAGAATTATGATAGCTTTTGCGTTCGTTTTTATTCACATCCCTATCGCGAATCAAAACTTTAAACTTACTTATCTGGGAAAGATAAAATATCCCGTTTGTCTTCATTTAAAATGCTAAAGCTTTTTTTTCTATTGTGCCTAATCCTTTGAAATTTTTTTTACATATTGCTAATAGTACACGTAACAAAAGTTGGTATGCATTTTTGAATCAAAGCGATACTTATTTTTTAAAAAAATAATTGAACTCAGAATTTTTACACTTTTTAAGGAATTTTCAGTACGCTTTCATAAAAAAGAAGTATTGTACGAATACCAATCATGTCATCGCAAAACCCACAACAACTTTTGTTATGCATAGTTTGAGGTACTTGTAAATCAAATTTCATGCGTGTAAGTTTTTGTAGGAGGAGTAGCATTTTAAAATCAATCACTTCCCAAATTTGAAGTTTTTTCCTTAAAAAATTAAATGCCTAGCTTTTTATGAAATTTTGAGCACAAAATCTGTTTTACATAGTATACACACATAAGAGGCAACCAAAATATTTTTGAAAATCCTTATAAATTAAAAATGTTTGCTTAAATCGTACCATGTCCCCTTAAATCAGTACATCTACTTAGAATTTAGAAGAAGAGTAGAATTTCTATTAAAAAAACATAACGTTAACGAGTTCAAAATGTTAGGTAGAATCCAAGGCTTAATATTAAGTAAAGATAAACATCAGGAATGAGACGTTGATAATTGGCATGATCAATTTAGCATGTTTATTTGAAATACCAATATTTCTATGAAATATGCTTTTAAATATATTTCTGAATATATGCAGTGAAGTTCTTTTAACGCAAAAATGTTTTAAACGAAATATCGGTGAGCACAAAATAATACAGCGTTCCCAACAAACTACTATGTATTATTATGCATTTTTTTCTCTTAACACGAAACGAAAAACGCTTAACACGAAAATATTTCCCTTCTGTGAACACACAAAATACGGAATGAAATGTTTGAGAAAGTTTCTGTATTATCGGACTGTCCCCTTTGTATCATTTGAAGAGTTCGTTGCAGAAGGTGATGCAGCTCCAATTGAAGCAAAGAGGTTTTGGAGTTTGTTCAAAGCTCAAAAAATATCATTGCTACAGATTCCAACGACGAAAATGAAATGAAGAATGCAGCTCCTGTTCCCATGTCATCCGAAAAGAAGAACACGAGGAAAAATATGCGCAATTATTTAAACGTACATTTCATTGGTGAAATTAATTTCAAAATGAACGATATCGAACAATTTATTGTCAAACTGGTGCTAAAAAAGATAATGCAAAAAAAAAAAAAAAAAAAAAATCAGATTTTTTTCTGAAAATTGAATAAATGATTTCTTTCCAAAGAGCATGGAAATTGTGTATTAAATTTCCTTAAATTCTGGTGAATGTTTTCGTTTCATCGATTTTTATTGAATACATGCATATATGCATATCTATATAAATAAAATGTACTCGAATAAACTAAATACATGATTTTTTTCAATATCCTTTAACACGAAAAATATTTCAGTCCCCTCAGTTTCATGTTAAACGATTTTCCCTGTATAGTTGCTTTCCTTACACAAATTTTTTATCCACAGCAATAAACTTGATTTATCTTATAGCCCTAATACTATGCTTCTCGATTGCTATAGCATTCCTTTTATGTTACAGTATTTGTACTTTTTCACACATCGGAATATGTTTCACTTGAGCTCCTCTTATACTTTTGTATATTACTTCATTTGTAAAAGGCGATAATACCAAGAGGAAATTATTTATGAAAATATGGTGGAAAGTGATTCATGGTTTAATTAAAAAAACCTACAATCACTTTATTATGACGTCAAAAAGGAAGAATGTCTGCGCATAGAGAACATTTATTTTCTATGTGAAAGGTAGTCTTGTATTCATTTGCTAATTAACTAGCTTTATGTAGGAGTAAATAACAAAAACATTCTTCCTAAAATCAACTTACTATTATATTTATTATATAAACAATTTTTACATTTATAACAAAAGCTCCATTGTACGAAGAAACATCCTTTTCTCTCATTCTATAGCATATTAAACCACTCCAAAGTAATTAAGGTATTTCTAGACGCTCTATGTTTTATTTATGAAACACTTGAGGCATTATCCAAACAAGGACACGACGCATAGATTATTTTAATGTCGAATAACACATTGAATTAATTAGGCTTTAGACAGTGTTATACAAAAAAACCTTGTTTTGCAGCGAATTATTATTTTTTTTTTGGTGTTTGTCGTATGTTTTAATCAATATTTATCAAAAATATTCAAATATAAAAGGCACAATGTGAAAGTGTTTTCTAAATGATCCATGTGATAGAGCCTGATAGAAACAGATCTACGGTTTGATAATCACATATAATATAAGCGAAAAAATTGATTTATATTTAAAGAGGATGCATGTAATTAGTTATAGTAAATGGAAAATAAAAATTATTTATGCAGCAATGTTCAGTCGATAATTTAACGTGAAACTGAAGATTGCAGAACGATATTTTACATATGCAGTAGAAAATTCCTTCTCTTTTAAGTCTTTTTAATATAAATATCTCAATCTGTTATAAGACAAATCCCTAATGCTCGCTGGTACATGAAAAACTCAGGTTTCAAATGAACGAGCAAAATCCCACCTCCCTCAATTTTTAGAAATACATTAAAATTAAAAAAAAAATGTAGAACATTCAAGTAGCCCATCCCTAATAAGTATTGTAAAATACTTCCCAAATATCTATTTCAATAGTCCAAGAAATACCTTTGTCGACCCAGCTTTCTTAAAAATTCAAATTTAAATTTAACATTTTATTTCATAATTTTATTCTTTACTGATAAACCTCATAACTATTGACTGCATTAGATCCAGATAAAACTGACTCTCCTGTTCTGATTGGATGTCACTTCTCCATTTCTATTGGCACTCAAATAACTGAAATTTTCTGTCGGCCAATCAAATTCCTTCCTCTCACCCACCACACTTTGTCAAATTCTCATGAAATTAATTTCTCAGTCGGAACTTCTGCTTTGGATAGGATTTTCTGATTCAACCGGATTCTATGCCCCGCCCATTCCACTGATTTCTAAAATTGTGTTTAGAGAAAAGGTAGCTGTTTATGGTAGCTTTTTTTAAATCTTAATTTTTATCAATTTTCACATAAAAATAATTTTACCTCATGTAACACAAGCTCCACTTTTGTAATAAATATTACATTGAAGCACTGTGAAATGGTACAATTTTTAACGAAATTAAAACATCACTGATCGGAGATTAGAGCCCGACAGGTCATGCGCTCCATCCAGTCCTCAAACGGCACAACCCTTTTAAGTCTTCTGAAGTAAAATGTGTTACAAATATTAAGATTAGAATTTAAGCAAAAGCGATACAAAAGCTTTCACAAGAAAATTTTCCAATGATGAACTGGATAAATAAATCAATGGCGTAAATAATTTGGCTATTTAGCAAAAAACAACCTTCAAATGAGCTTTAATTCACAGTTAAAATATATAGTTTGAAAAAACATGTTCAAAAGATGTTTTGATGTTTTGAAGTGATGTAAACATCGATATACATATAGGTTTTCAATACAACCGCTACTTCCTGATCTGCATTATGCAGCGTTCATTTAACGTTCCAATCAATCAAAATCATGAAACGCCCAATTGCTGTCTAGAAAATTTCTGACAACAAAAAGTTAATTTCCTCTGTTTCTTTCCTTTTTATTTATGTGCTTGTGTACTACTTAATGATTTATTTCGAAGCTCCATGTAAAAGCGCTCATTCGGATTCAGGTTTATACATTATTTTTTTCCAGACAAATTGAAAGTTGCGTGCCTGTAATTACAAAATAAACATGACGTGTTTGAAATTTCGCTAATAATTAATTTTATGACGGCATTTTAAGTATATTTTTATATTTCAAAAGTAAGAATATATTTGTGTTTTTAAATTGTTCCACTTTAAATATAATTAATATATATATCGGAAAAATCAATACAAATTTAAAAAAAATACTCAAATTGTATTTTTAGATGTGTTTATAAAAATATATATCTTAAAGCGAGTAATTACCAAATTCATTTAAGTTTCCGTGATATAATGACGCCATCAATACATTTACATGCGTAGTTTGATTAACTCTTATAAGCTATTTATTCGTTGTATGAACAACAAAAAAAATATCTATATATATATATTGTATAGGGATATTCTTGCTTAAAGGGAAACATTTCTTCTTTAGTGAACTTTTAAAATCATTTTTCGTCACGAATTTTTTGGTTTTATAAACGTTCGAATGTTAAATATGAACGATGACTAAAATGAATTTTAGCGTTTCTGTTGACACACAGGTAAAAACCCTTTTTGAACTTTACACTGTGTCGTGGCTGAAAGCCACCCTTTACACTACTATCTCCCTGTCTATCTGCCAATACTACTGGATGTGTAGGTGGACTTAAATGATCAAAGGACATAATTGCAAATCAAATAGATTTATTGATTCTAATTAACACAAATGGTTAGAAACACACAATTCAAATTTAAGAGAAACAAATTAGAGTGGAGTACGAAACTGGGAATCACTACTAACGGACTATTCAGAATATCAACTGAATCTAGGAAAGCTTAAACACGCACAATTACAGCTACGCCACGTACGAATATTCGCAATATCTTAAATTAAATCCCTGACCTTATCTTTTACATCGGCTGTTCCTTCGTGATGATTTCTGCCTTTTTACTGGTTAGGGGAATGGGTGAAGGATCCACACTCTGTAAAAAGGATTTTTACAATCTTCAATCAGCTTCTCCTCGCGTAGCTCCACACGTAACCGCTATCTACGAATGTCAACAACTGCGCGCTGACCTCTCGATCTTTAATTCACTTAACTTCACTCTTCTATCTCTTCACTTTACTTAACTCTTTTAACTCGCGAAACCCGAACTTATATAATATATCTTATTTGCATAAATCATGCTTGGTCTCGGTGAAGATTGGTTGAAATAAATAAATCATTTTACAGAAAATAGAGGAGGTTAGTCGAAGACCGTATAGATCCGTCACAACTGTTTGTAAATTGTTTGTATTTATTCTTAACTTTTTTTTGAACTTCTAATTAATTTTTTCAAGCTATGTTTTACTTGGTGTCGATGAATTAAAAAAAGATATGGTCCTATAGCTCCATAAACACCTACTTTTGATAAAATAATACTTACGAGTAGAAATGCATAACTTTTTAAATCTAACTTTCTCACCCACACAAACGAGAATAAAATGAAACGTATTTGCAGCAAAATAACATTTTGAAATAAATAATAATAATTCCATACGTTATTTAAACAAATTGTTATTAATAACAGTTAATTTTATTCTGTCTTTTTCATTCAACATTTTCAATAATGACTATTTTAATGCCAGGTTCGATTGGAAATATAGACGATTTCACTTATCGCTGTACCGACGGATCATCTCCAGCTATTCGCCACAAGAGAATTTTAGGAGTTCTTGGCGCTGCTTCAAGTGTCACCTCTATACAAGTGGCAAATCTACTGAAGCTGTTCAAGATACCGCAAGTACTTAGCTATTATTGCTTAACTTAGATTAAATTGTAATCTTTATTTTAGCTGTTAGCATCGCCATAATACCCAGCCTTAAGTATGATATATACTTGCGGATTACTACTTGTGTGTTAAGAATATTTTCATCATTGATTAATTCATTCTCTAAACTATTCAAATTGTTTTCTAAGTTTTGGTGAAATTGTCAAATCGGCCACTGGTTCGCCAAATTATGAAAAATCGCTAATTTGGCGCGTTTTTGCATGTTGTGTTTTGGAGTAGAGTCCCTACTACAACACGATCCGACTCTTCTCCGTCACTGATACAAAAATCAAAAGGGTTACTAGATTTGGCACTTTTATCGATTTGGCGAGAAAACACTTGGCGGGATAAGTGGCTGATTTGACAATTCAACCGTTTTCTAATTCATTGAGATTGATTTGGATCTTTTTGGTTAACCATTTGTCTACCGCATTATAATTTACTGCAATTTTTTTTGTGCAATATTTCTTTTTTAGTCACTACATTGAAAATTAAGGGATAAACATAAATAAAAAACTCAGCTTTGGAAAATTTAATCCGTTAGATTTAATTAATTAAATTGGTACTTTTAAGTACCGTCAGTACACTGAGGCCTAAAATATTCTCATAATGCAAAAAGATCGTATGACTTTTAAAGCAGTTTTAAATCTTAAAAATTGTAAATAATCAGAGAGCACTAATATTTTACTGCACAAAAAATTTATTTATGAAAATTATAAAATTTTGTAAAATTTATTTACTTCTGTTACACATAAAAACAGGTTTTATACATAAAGTTAATGTGATGATATTCAAAGAAAGAGTTTTTCTTTTCATTAACAACAAAAATATATTACATGTTGTGCATTCTAAAGGAGGGTTTGGTGGAATGTTTTTTAAAGCACTGCATCCTAGGGTAGGAAATAATGTATTTTCTGAACATGAACTACTGCACCTTGAGTCTTGTTCAGTCTCTTGATCTTTATCTGAAGAATCTAAAGAAAATTCCAGCACATTATTTGCTGAGATTTCTTCATCTGAAGAATCATCTGTTCGTGCATCACTCACTGCTTTTAGATGGTAGGCTCAGTAACAAACCCGAAGCCTCTTGAAGTCTGAGCTTCTTTTTACCACTCTAAGAAAAGGGAGGAAATAATAGCACCTCGAAAACCTCTTATTGTTGCTAAATCTCAGCTACAAACAAAGAATTAAATTGTTAATTCTTGAATAAAGAATAAATACTTCATTTAGTTTAAAAAAAGTTCAAATTTCAAATTTTTTAGAAAACGTTAAAATAAAACAATAAAAAGCAAAATACATAAGTTAAACTAAAAAGAAATACAAAAAGCATAACTCTATTACACTACAGTAATGACGCTGCAACACGATAAAAAACAATAAGCTACACGGACGAAAGAAGAAACGAGGTTCTTGCTCTAATATCCATGTACTGTCACACAGTTAATCAACTGTAAAATTAATTACAAATTCTGTTCACTTAAAATAAACAGTCAAATAGTTTTCTAAGACCTTAACTAACATTTGAAAAATAAGACGCTTACCTTTCGAAATTAACTATTTTTGGGAGCAGAAGTGACAATCTTTGCAATCCGATCGAAATGGTAGCTAAAAATGCAACTTCAGTTTTAAAACTGTTCGCCTTCTCCATTAAAATATTCGTCATAGAACCCGTGCTGTTATTTATACAGGAGGAGAGTAATTGAAAAAGCAGTCCTGCTAAGAACGTTAGAATATTTGTAAAAATGATTTATTCTATGTAATTTTAAATTGGGTGGTACTTATAAGCACCGTCGGTAGATAAAGGGTAATTCTTAATTTCATAGATTTAAGATTCCTTTCATAGTTCCTTTATATTCAATTCTTAGATTTAAAGTCCATTTCATTCTTATCTGTTTCGTAGATGCATAGATACTCATTTCACAAGTTTAATTTTTTTAAAAATTTGATATATTAGTAGGTATATGTTATACATATTTTGAAAACACATTTTAAAATTTGAAAACAAATTGGTAGAGTAATTTTTTTGTTTGTTTTAGATATCAATATTTTTCAGTAAAATAGCAGATGATAATTTGTTAACAATTTTCTAAAATACAAATTGCCAATGACGATTCATAGAAGAGATACATGGATTAAATGAATTGTTTAACCACTTAATTGTTTCTTTTTTCTGTCATATTCTGTCAAAAAATAAGCAGATTTTTTATAAACATTTTTATGATGAATTCAATTATATAAAGTCAAGTTAGCAGCCAGAAATGTTATAAAAATATTGAAATTAAAGAATTTTGCTAATTTGTATTTTCATAGAAAAAACATATTTTTCCTTAAAGTTGGCTTTCTTCCGAAGAAATACGCGAACCCAAAAGAACTCTTCGCAAAATGTATATTAGATTTAAAAAGATAACATTGTGCTTACAGTTAATTATTCTCTTAAACTTCTGTTTTTGTATGGTAAATTTTAAACATGGTGACAAGCATAGTCCAATATCACAATCAGGACGAAAATATCGTGTTTCTTTTATTCCCCGGTTTTCCCAAATTGTTTCTTTTCGAACAACACACACAACATTGCCATGTTGGTCTCAATTTTTTTGTCGGTGAGAGGAATCACTTCTAAAAAGTTTTTTTCTGTCAATTGTAAGGGACTGGGCAAATTTCGTGGTCGTCCATCCTTTTTTCTCATTTACCGCCCCATATTTTTCAACAAGGCGATCTATAATATGCCGGAAATTCAAATGACATAATTTTCCTCCTAATTTCTGATATAAAGCGATAGAATTCCACAATGATGCATCTAAAATATGAAAGAATATTTCTTTGTATTATTTCTTGTCTATTTTTTTGTTATTAGGTAATTTGTGAGATGCTGATCGTTTCTATCTGCACCACAAGAGAAGTCCGGTCACAAATTTTCATTACTTCCAGAATCATTTACACAAATTTTAGACTCCCTACCTGAGTCAATATCAGAATTATTTTCGGTTTTGAGCCTCTCATAATCATTAATTATCTTTTATTTTAAGCTCCAAATTTAAAAGAAATAGTGTTTGGAATTTTTGGTACACCGATCTAGAAAATAAAAAATTCCCGCCTTATCTAGTCTAAAAGAATGCAGTAAAACCTAACCTTGAAACCGGGTTTAGACATTTTTTGTAATCCTAACTTTACTCAACTATAAGAGACATCTGTTAGAAACATTGCATACTAAACGAGCAAAAATTACAGGCAAATCAGATGATTAGAGTAGAAAAAAGTGTTCCCCGAGCGCCACTCGAGCAAATCAGGGAAGTGGTTAATGTTTGTCAGTTGAAATCTCATCATTTGAATTAGTTTCAGAAGATCAAACCACTTTGCATATTTAATGAATTCAAATTGATAAAAAGGACTTAATGACTTCATTACATAAAATAGTTTATACTGATCATTAAAATTACTAATTATTACTAGTTATTCTGGTAATTTTAAGTCCACTGACTGGACAACGATATAAAAATTACTTAAGTAAATAGTAATCTTTTTGTATAAATTTTTATGATAAAACGATCTATTCAACGTAAGAAATATGTTTGAATTAGATATAAAGTATTTTTTTCTCAAGTCTTATATATTCTTCAAAAAAATTCTTGGGCTTCTCTAATTTTGTTTTTATTAAATTCTTGATTAATTTTTATATTACTATGTAGTTAATTTGGGAATATTTAAGATTTTATTCATTTTGAACGCCCACGATAATCATCGACTATATGATGCATATTTGTTTTTCCTTTTAGCTCGGATTCCGTGTATATCGCTATCATGAGTATCAGACATTGACATTTTAATTGAATTGAATAGTGTTGGAAACTCTCTGAGAAACAAAAATGTTCTTTTAAAATCTTTACATTTACAACCAAAATTCGCAATAGTTGTCAGTTTAAATCAAAAGTAATTGGAGGGAATACTATTAAAGTCTTGAAAAGAAAGTTAATTTTTGAACGTCTTTCAAATAGATAAAGGTTCAAATTAAAGTTTGAGTTCATATGTTTGCAAAAATGAGGAATGATTTTGTTTTTAAAGTTATTTATTTATTTTAAAAGATTTATGATTTTATTTTATTTAAAATGAGTCTGATAGGCGAAATTATTTAAACATCTTATTAGATGGCAATAAAGGAAAATTTCAAAGAGTAATTAATGAGTGTACCAAAATCACGTATAAAGTTTACAAGAAATGCATTCCCTTTTATGTTTATGTGTACCATATTTAAAGAAAACAACCCGTACCCTCAAACAAAGAGCGATAAAGCCTATGCCACATATATTACACAGTGGGCCCTTAAAATTACATCAAGAAGGAATGATTTAAAGGGTGATAATCAAATGAAAGGAAGAAATGCAGATCATTAATATTTCAGTGCATTTAGACAGCACAGAAGGAAAAAACGGCATCTAAAGTACAGACTAAAAGAAAAGTTGTGCAATGGTATTCTCATTCGGAAAACACTTTGTAAGGTCGGAGTGTGCTCAGAATATCATGTTGTGCCTCAAACATGAAGAAATGCTTACCAGCAAGTGTAGGAATTTGGTAGAGGCAGGATCGTAGTCTATCGAGAGTGTGGGTTATCGTTCCGTAATATTGCCCGTTGCTCTGATTGAAATCGAGCCACTGTCACTTGGATATGAAATCAATGGGTTGCCGAGGGCCACATTGAATGGCATGCGAGATCCCCACACCCTCCCATAACTATCGTTTGAGAGAACAGACATATTGCGAGGTCGGCCCTTAAAAAACGTACAGCTACACCATGGGCCATTAGTCAGGAAATGGGCATGCTTGCAGCACGACCATACTGTGTGACGACGTTTGGAGCAGCCTGGCCTGTCAGCACGTGGCCTTTACTTCAGCTTCCCTTTGATACAAGAATGCCACAAAGTCGTATTTTCAGACAAGTGCCAGTTCTGCGTGCAGTATTCTGAGGGTCACTTTCATGTCCAGAGTCTCCAAGGAGAGAGCTCGTCGCCTGATTGCACTCTATTTTGAAGTAGTATTCCTGCATCTGATGTGATAGTTTGGGTAACTATTGGAAAGTTCAGATCGATCTCTAGTTCATCTCTAGTTCAGATCGATGGTAATTTTAAAGCAGATTGGTACATTTCTGACATTATACTTCCAGGTTTATGCCCTATCATCAAAGCTAGCCCAAAACCCTCTACCAACAAGATAATTCAGGATCATATGCTACACTTCGTGTTCAGACCTTCCTCGATACATAGATTATCTGATTGCTACCCTGGCGTATACGCTTTCCAGATTTTTCACCTATTGAAAACATCAGTTCTTGGATTTCTGACAGATGGCCCATCACTCTTCAGTGAACACAGTTCATTAAGTGGCATAGACTTCAGCATGGTATGAGTAGCTTATTTCTGTCATCCAAATTCAATTCAACTCCATGCCTAACCGGGCTATGGTCTTTTAGATGACAAGGGTAGTAGCTGTTTTTGATAAATTCACACCCTTTAAACTCAAGATTGCTTATAAATTTAATCATTTTGTCTTCATTCCGCTTACGTCTAATAAATATATTTTTTGAATTTGCTTTTATTCATGGTGTTGCAATTTTAATGGCCAGCAGTGTAGGTGTTAAAAATACTGAAAATGTGAAATGTTTACAATCAGGTGTATTAAATTGCACTGTGCAGATTTTTATGGTGTCATTTCCTTTTATAGCGTCTCGTGGACATTGCTGAAATAATAAACATAAAGTTTGAGCCAATATTCTTAGATATCAAGATTTTTCGATTTTTTATGCTATAAAGTGTATGCTTGTCTTTAAAAGTTTCTTTTAATTTTGTCAGAGTATTTTAAAATATTTTTCACATTTTAAAGTTTTTCGGATTTTTGTAACAGTTTAGAAAGGTTTAAAACAGTCATTTTTTATTACAGTGAATCCTGAATATGATGATTAAACTTGATTGATTAATTTCCCATTTCAGAATATTTTCTGAATTCGGCTATAATGTTAAAAATAACGGATATTGCAATGCAAATTTATTACCATCATAAGTAAAAAAAAATATCTTACTTATATTATGTTTTTAAGATTTCAAGAATATTCTTCAGACTACGTTTAACAATAATTTAGGTCATTATTACTTATTTTCCGAAACTGACCTATTATTTAATTAAAAGAAAGGCAAATTTAATAAATGAATATGCAGCATAACAGTTCATGTGATTAATAGAATAATTAATATAGAACATTTTTGAAAGAAAATTTTTGATAAAAATAACAAGTATATTATATAACTAACTATAATCTTTTTTCTATCTATAAAAAATCTTAGTAGCATTGTGATTGAAACCCTTAGCAGCAACAGAAAGACAAAAAGTTTTATATAGTTATTTCATATACAAAAACTTAAAACAGCTGTGAAAATTTCGATCTGCAAGAAAAATAAATGAATTTTAAACAAGGGTGAAGCCACAAATATCTATATCTCAAATGTGATATCATGTTTTCAGAAAGAACTATATTTATCTCCGAAAAGAAAATTTGAAATGGCTTCTCTGCTAAAATTGATTTAAACATACAATATATATCTTTCAAAGAATTGTCGATTGCAGAAATAAAAAAAAAATCTCCACCATATCAAACTTCTATATAAAACAACTCTCTCTATTTCATAGATGTTTTAGATAATGCTACCCTTTTTGATTCAGACGATAAAAAATATAGTTTAGATTCCTTTTGTGGGAATGGAAATATAATTTCGATAAATTTCAGCATTCCATTTTGAACAAAGTACCAATCGAATTTAAAATAGAGAAGAAACTTTTTCTACCAGGAATTATTTAACTTTAGAACTTTTATAATGTCTATTTATAGGAATAATAAGAAGCGGAATAGTTATAATAAGTAAAAGCAAAAATGACTGTTTGATAGATACATAACAGTATATATGGTTTTTAATACATTTGTTGAGTTTTTTTGATAAAAATTTGATTTTTTAAAAAAGTTTTCAATAACAAATATAACGCTTCATATCACATATTGTTTGAGAATTTGGAAATGATGATAGTTCTGCAACTTATGAAAGAACTTCTTTGCTGTAAGAATGGAAAATGATTGAAAATGAAGAAACAAAAAATGATTATTGACGTCATATGGTCATTAATATATCATTTAATAGAATGAGATTTGTTTAAAAATGAAATAAATTGATATTGAAATTCTTTGATTTCTTAATATTTCCTATCTTTGATCGTTTTAAACATTTTTTTAAAAAATTTACAGAGATTGAAATACAATAACAACTAAAAATCTTTTGCCTATCATATAGGTTCGAAAGTTTTTCAATTTATGATGTCAATATTTTCAAACTAGATGACTCGAGAAATGACAAATATTGGACGAAAGATGTCTGAGACCAGTCTTATGAGCAATATATAAAGAATAGTTTTCTAATACAGTAAGGCATACTTAGGTGTCATTCAAAAACGTCTGATAAGAATATTTCTACGATAAGTTAAAAAGTTCTTTAATCAAAACAAAGGGTTTCGAACATTTTTTTAAATACAGACGCATTTAAATATATTTCTCATTCCAAGTAAACGGAATAATGGGAACAATAACTTTTTAAATCTATTATTATATTGTATATACTATGTATTTTTATGCGTTCATTTAAATTTATTTGTCACAGGTCAGTTTTTTCTCGACAAGCCCTGAACTGAGCAACAAGCAGAGATTCGAATATTTTTTGAGAACTGTTCCGTCAGATACTAATCAAGCGGATGCTATGGTGCAAATAATTCAGGAACTAAACTGGAAGTACATTTCAATTTTGTATGAGGAATCTAATTACGGAATTCAGGTAAGTCGAGGATTAAGTAAAAGTCGAATAAAACTTATTTCATTATCAATGAAATAAGAATACTTCTTTCTTAGGCCGTTTCTTTGTTAAAATACTTTTTTTTAATTGGATCACTAAAATATAAAAACAACACAAATATTAAAGGCAGTTTTATTCTCAAAAGAAAAGAAATAATTGTAAAGCATTTTGATAAAGACGAAATATATATATATTTCATATATAAATAGATTATATATATATTTATATATATATATATATAATCCATATAATCCATAAATATATTCAAATAGTTATAAAACCTATTGAATATATTATATATATATATATATATTCAATAGTTAGATAGTAAGAAATATTAGCCACAGTACTATAATAGCAAACTCTTGGCTTTAGGATTCAAGATTGCAGGTTTAAACAAAGTTTTGCTGCTAGTCAACCTTCACCTTTAATTTGCCTATATCTGAGCCATAGGGAAAGGGAGAAATATTAAGAAAAAATTAAATATATGATATAAAAACACAATACTATTAATATATAATGATAAAATTATAGCTTACTATTAATTACTAGTACAGAGTTAAAATCGATGCAATAAAACTAGATGAAAAAACTCTAACAATATATATATATATATACTAAACTAAATATATACTAAATATATATATATGTTGTGTTTCCGAGTAACATCAAGGCATTTGGAAAAATTTTTTTTTATTCAATGAAAATATTTTGAGATATGCTCGCTAAGAGAAAAACGGACACCAAGTTTTAGAATCTGTAACCACTTATAGGCCAGATGGTTTTCAAGTACACTTCTTATTGAAGAGGTATATTTGAAAGTTAAGCATGACATACGAGGCAATAAAAATTAAGGGTCGTAGATAAAAGTTCTGTAAAGAGCCATGTGTTCTTCATTCCCGAACTGGATAATAAATTTAATACTTGAAGATGTAACGGAAAAGAAAAGTTAAAAGTGGTCTAAGGACTTAATTCTAGATCTAATTTAATTATCCTAACATATACACTGCTGGCCACCGTAAATGCAACACCAAGAAAGACAAGAGATAGCACAACAAAATTTATTTTGGTAGATAACATGTTGACCAAGTATCAAATGATTAAATTTATAGACTTCTGTGAAGTGTGGTTCCTGCCAGAATCAGTAGCCACAGCAACCGCCATTATTGGAGATCACCGCTGCCACACGCCTCGGCATTGATTCAAAGAGACTTTGGATGTGTTCTTGGGGTACAGCAGACCAAACAGCTTCCACACGTTGCCAAAGTTGATCTGGTGTGGCAGCTGGGGGTGTAATCCGTGTCAATCGTTGAGCAACCATGGACCACATGTTTTCTATCGGTGAAAGATCCAGAGAGTGAGCCGGCCAGGGAAGCAATTCAATCTGGTAATTGACGAAGAACCTTTGGACAAAACCAGTGTGCTCGCTCATTATCCTGTTGAAATATAGCTGTGGCCAAGACCTGAATGTAAGGAAGGGCAACTGGCTCCAACACCTCGCAGATGTAGCGGTGGCTGTTTAAAGTACCGGCAATGCGCACTAGAGGAGTGCGAGAGTGATATCCCATACCGCCCCATACCATAATACATGGTGCAGGACCAGTGTGGCGGTGCATAACGCAGCTGTTCAGCATCCTCTCTCCACGGTGTCTCCAGACTCGAATCCGACCATCGTGGTGTTGCAGACAGATGCGTAACTCCTCACTAAAGACAACTTCATTCCATTCTGCCGCCCACATCCTTCTTTCATCGCACCATTGGTGGCGGAGATGTCTGTGGTTCTGCGTCAAGAGTAGACCAAGCAATGGACGTCTTGCGGACAGACCACTCTGCTGTAAACGGCTTCGAATGGTACGCGCAGACACTGAATGATGCGTTACAGACTCAATGGGCTGTGTTATGGTTCGTCATGTGACTGAGCGATCCGTCACTGCCAAGCGCACAATTTGACTGTCCTCACGTGAAGTGGTGCACTGAGGGGGATGCGATCGACCACGTCAGTCCGTCGTACCCTCCTGCATCCAACGGTTACATATCCGCATTACAGTTGTTTGGTTTCGTCCAACACGACTACCGATTTCCCTGAAAGATAATTCATAATCTCGGTAGGCCACTATTCTTCCTCTGTCGAACTCGGATACTTGATCAAAAGCTGATTGCTGTTTTGTACGAGACATAACTGATCTTTTTTTGAAAAAACCACAAGAAAAACACAATTTCCGAACTTGAAATCGTTGAAATCTCCAAGCCTTAAATAGCGCTTTGAGGTGGCGCCACAGGCGTGCGTGATGTGTGTCTGTGCTGAAATTCTAATCATTTGCATATCTGACCTCCGCTAATGCATGTTGTAAATTTCATGTTACTTGCGTGTATCCTTCAGGGTGTTGCATTTACGGTGGCCAGCAGTGTAGATGAAATATACAATTCATAAATATGCGCAAAATATTTATAAACCTAAGATAACTACTCATGATAGTAAAAAGTACACACACACACACACACACACACACACACACACACACACACACACACACCACACACACCACACAACACACACACACACACACACACACACACACACACCACACACACACCACACACACACCACACACACACCACACACACACACACACACACACACCACACACACACACACACACATATATATATATATATTAGCCACACACAGTAGTACTATAGCAAACTCCTGGCCTTAGGAACCAGGATTGAAGGTTTAAACAAAGTTTTGCGGCTAGCCAACCTTCACCTATATTTACGAATACTCTGGGCCATAGGAAAAGTAATGAATATCAAGAGAAGTTTAACTATTACAAATAAAAAGCCACAATCTATTAATATAAAACTATAAAAATATAGCCTATCATAATTTTTAGTATATGTTAAAATCCATATATAGATATATATTCAAAATTCACTCCTAAAGAGAGATGAACAATTAAGAATAATCAAAACTGAAAAAATTCGAAATTGCAAGATAAACCAGGCATACAATTTTAGAAAGGATGTATTAGAAATTTCTATATATATGAAAAATCACCAAAACTTTCCGCTATAAAGTTAAAATGAGTTTTTTGTTCAATGTCATTTATTGTGAATATTAAAATCCTAAATAACTATTACTGTTATTCCAGAATAATGAGTAATGAGATAATTTCCCACTTAAATTAAAAGACAGATTTTGACTGAATGCTAAATATTACAAGAGCAGACTTATAAATATTGACCAATATTATTTTGAAAAGTCTGCATGTGGGAGGATTCGTAGCTGCAAAAGAACTGTCAATTATCTACTGTACAGCGATGACATTTCTTGACATTGTTAATTCAATTGTACATATCTCAGAAGACGCTGAATAATATTAGCATGTTATTTGACTTTGAAAAACCAAGTTCGATGTCAGCACACTGTTTGAAGTCTCTGATTATATTCCATTCATTATTAAAGTCTTTAAAATATCTAAACCTTTGTCTTTTCTTGGACATTCTGGAATCTCTTTTGAAATAAACTATGCAATATCTCTTCGGGAACTCTTTCTCACGAAAAATATACATTTAATTTTTTTTGCAGTTTCTTTTATTAAATATTAAATCCTAATGTTTCAATTTTGTTGGGAAATTTTCAATAAGCATCAATAAAGCAATCGAAGTATTGAAACTAGTACTTACTGGTATATCATACTTCAACAGGAGGAAAACAAATATGAAAAGACGTGAAGTAAAAGTAAAATGAAAATGAAAACTTTTTATGAGATTGAATTCCAAAGCCTCGTCAGATCCAAGGTACAGATATGTGTACCTGCGGTTTTAACTTCGTATCTTATTAAAGAATGAAAGCAATAAATTTAAATTGAATGTTATCTTTAGTAGTGCACGTTCATTCTTCTCAATTTTACTACCAAGTAATGATACATGTATTTCTTCCTGGAGATTTTCAGCACAAAATCTAGTAATGGCCGACTCGACAAGAAGACAATGGAGTATTTTTAAGTTATTAAGTATTGAGTATTTTTGAGTTATTTTTAAGTTAATGGAGTATTATTAAGTTATTTTTGAATATTTAATTAAAATTTTTGTACTTCATATTTTTTATTTAATGTAAATGATTCCTAAAAATTGATAAATGGTACAATAATCAGACTTTTTTAGTATTCTGATTTGAAGTAACTTTTTAGGTGCACAAACGCGCATCTCGAAAGTTATTATTCGGTTAAAAATATTCGGAAATATTCGGTTATATTTGGTTCCATATGCAAATGACATTCAAACTGAGTTCTGCGTGCAATGTTATTTTTTTTATGGCATGACGTGTTTATTTTTTCTGATTTATAGTTATACGACATGATATATATATATATATATATATATCATGTCGGTTATATTCTAGATAATAATTTAAAAAACTGCCGGTTGGGTGGTGTGGTTGGTTCGTCCCTAGCCTTCTACACCCAAGATTGCGGGTTCAACTCCGGCCCAAGTCAGTGGATTTTCGTGATGCAGAATATTGACAGCGACCATGTTGTTTGATTATATGGCATGTAAGAGTTCCCTAGAGTGCCTGTTTAGCTTGAGTGTTCTCGGCAAAATTAAATCCTAGTGCAGAAGTTCGCATCGTCAGAGCCCAGGTGCCTCCCTCTTGGAAGGAAACTGGGCTTAAAAATTACCTGCGGCGATTGGTATCCGCCTATATGGTGCCACACTTAAAAGAGATATCTGCTTCCTGGGAATGTAATAGGTCTGCAATGGAAAAACTTCAATTTGTAACCCATTAAAATTTTAAAAAAATTAAAAAAAACCTTTGAAATACGTAAAAGGTACATAGAAGTTTCTTTCAACTAATCTTTTATTTTTCATATTTTCTACATATGTGTACCTCTCAACATAACAAAACTATTTATAAAAATTAATTTTTTCCTAGCATTAATTTTTAGACTATACTATTAGAAAAATCAAACCACAAAATTTCTAACCACATTTAAAATAAGTCAGGTCTGAAGAGGATAGGCAAAATTATATATTGTAAGCTGTTTTTATAATATTTAAAAAAAAATAAAAATTTTTTTTTGGCAAAAGCATTTATTAGTACGTTGTTAAAATCATCAGTTTTTGGGCAGTAATAAAGATAAATCCTGAAATCCTTGGACATTTCTGAACAAAATATAAATAAATAATAAGTAAAACAAAATAGACTTATTCTAAGAATTCCGATCACGAGAATTTTTTAAATCTTAACGGAGAAAGCAACCTTTCCTCAGTAAAAATAAATTTTACAGTTTGTTAAAAAGATGTCGAGACAAAAAGTAAACTTTAGAGCTGCAAATCCTAAATTTCATAAAAGAGCGAGGGACGCTTTGCTTCAGACAACATCCTGGGAAATATTTGCTTCTAGTATATTCTGTTCCTTCAGCAGAAAATGGCGCACTCTTTTACTTTATTACTTGGAAAGCTGCTTCAATAAGTATAGAATTGCTAAAAAGTTTCCGTTTACATCACATACTTATTGGAATGAGTAAATAAACAACAATTTTAATTACTTGAAAAAAAAATGTTTCCTTGTTTCTTGCTCAAATTCAACGAGCAGTAAATGTTTTATGACATCGTTTTCGAATTCTTAAAAGTATATGAAGACGTGAGGGAGAATGCTTTAAATTGTTCTTAGCTTATATTTTAGTAGTCATTTTTAGTATGTTACATTAATTGAAAATTTTTTTCTTTTACGGCGTACTTCACATGAATTTACAATTTTTTAAAGATTGCAGAATTTAAAGAGTAATAAAAATAATATTAATTAAAATGTATCCTTAAATTATGATTACATATATGTAATATAATTCATGTTAGTTTCATTTTAAAAGCTTTTTAATTTTTAATCGCCCAACTTATAAAGCCAATAAAGACTTCGGAGTAAACTGTTTAACTAACTGTTAGCTTAACCGCCTAACCGGATGTAATCGTAATTTTATATCTTATAAATTAAAACCTCAGCGTATTTTAACTATCCCTTATGTAATCATCTCGTTGGATATTTTTCCACCAATCACAAGATCCGTCCACGAAAGTCATGTGAATTTTGGAACTTCCGGTCTGTGTTTCATTTAAAAAGCCGAGATTCATTGGAAAATTCACTCTGCTTAATGTAACGTTTATGGGAAGTCAAACCTTCGTTAATCGTCTTTTGATTTTCGTATGTATGATTGATTGACTTTTTAATCTTAAATGTCTACATGCAAATAAAAAAGGATTAGTATTCTACAACAAGCCTCCTCATCTGTTACAACATGACTTCAAAACATAAATCATGATATTAATTAAGTAAAATATTGTCAAGTTGTTTCATATATATATATAATCAAAATTTCTCTACAAGAGAGAGATGAATTACATGTTTAATACTCAAAAGAATATTAATTGCTAGATAACAAGACAACAGAATTTAGAAGGAGATATGAAAGATTGAAATAACAGAGTAAAATATAAACGAATGGATGCTTACATATACAAAAATAGAAAAGTATAATTGAAGAAAATAAAATAAATATATAGTCAAACATTTAACCTATTAGATAAAAAAGGTTTGACCATCAGCATAAGCTACATAATAGCAAGGTCTATAATAGACCACAAATACCATATATCCAAATTCAAACATATATAGGCGCAATTCACTGTCTACAGGAAAAGCAAAAAAAAAAAAAAAAAAACATCATAGAAAAATAAAAACATTGAAGAAACATCATAGATTGAAAATTTGTATTACTGTATGACAAACAATAAAAATTAAATTAAAGAAATACAACTTGTACCGAAAACATTAAAACAACTTGCTTTAACAAATAGCAGCAAAACAATACAGGATTTGCCGTTCAAATTATAGCATAATGTGGAATGATGCACCAATCATGAATCAGTGGCTTTTTATTATATCAGAATGACCAAATTAACTTAAATAATGGTGGAGGCACGAGACAGGAAATATGTCTACTGCAACTCCCAGTTTTATACAAGCGCTGAACAGCATGGGCAATTGTACAATAAGATGGATGTCTTCGAGTGGGAAATATAATGGCATAAAGTCTTGCCGCCTCTCTCTTATTTCGATTACACTGCCCATAAAACAGTACCATTTCGCAGTATTCTTCATTTGTATACATCTCATTCTCCCGTACTGGAATTCGTAATATTAGAATACGACTGCATGCAATTGCAAGCGACTACATAACAGATTTTTAACGTTCGTCATGATCAGCAAAAAACGCAGCAAATCAGACTGAAGCCACAGCATATAAGTCTATTTTTTTGGAACTGCTTTTGAAATGATTTCTTTGTCCAAAATATTTTATTTTTTCTACGTTTTACACGTACACAGAATAAATTTTATTTCTTAAGTACTCAATTAGTGTATTATTAACGTATGCCTTTAAAGTTAAAAACGATTTACATAAGAGTGACGTGCAAAAGCGAAAGTTTCTTAGCAGAGTTCCAACTAATTTCACTTTTCAGACGGCCCCTAACTAGCTTCTTGAAAATAGCCGAGAAAATGATTATAATGTATGATTTTCCAAGTTTCATAATTTGGCCAGTTTTTATCGTAATAAAATGAAACTTTTTGTGTTTACTTTGTTTTTGTGCACTGCATCTTTTCTTAAACATAAGTGATAGGACCTGGGAAACGTATAAAAAATTAATTTTTGTAATTTTTTTCTAAATGGGTTTTTTGGTTCGAAAAGCACGTAAAAACATTCTTTACCTTTTTAAAAAAATTTTTCAAATTGGAAGTGCATATCTAAACCGAACGGTTTGGGATACATATATATATATATATACTGTGGAAGAACTTACCATCCGAAAAAGGAGACTTAATCTGTAAGAACTATTAACATTAACTTTTATTCTTTTTTCAGTTGATATACGTATGTGTAGTCGATAACTTTGGAATTCAACTTTATAGTTTGATTTTAAAGGAATTTAATGTTAGAAATATGTGTTTTTTCCCTTTTTTAAAAAACTCTTTTTTTTACTTTTAAATACATGTATGGTGAACGAATAAATTATTTTGAAAATGAATTTTGATGTGGAAATAGGATATGATTGTGAATTGGGTTATTTTACCACTTATTTTCCGTTCATAACTTTTAATATAACTCCTTTTTAAACTAAAAATTGGCACCTTTTCATTAATCAGTAAATTGTGATTTCTATAAAGGTCTTGAGGAAATAAAATAAAACTGCATTTTAAAGTGGCCATCACATTTTCTTACTTACAATTACAAGTTTTTTGAAGCTTTCACAATAGTTTAATTAAAACTATCAAACTTTGTACTTAAAAGGAAGAAAACGTACTGAATTTCAGTGAAGAATTTTTCTACTAATATAAAGTAAAATAGTTTTCAGTCGGATATAATTAACTTAATTATTCATAGATTTCTGTCGGGTCCTCAGCTACATTTTTAAGACGTATCTCAATTCCGAAATAAAAAAGTATTCCAGATTAATTATCTTAAGGTGCATGATTTTTCTTTTGAAAAACTGTAAAGCGTATAATATTTTAATTAGAAGCTGTGTGTGTGTCGGATGAAAATGTTATGTACTAAACTTTATAAAAAAGTTGTTTGTGCTTGAGTGATATTTGTATTTATATATTTTTAGTGTATCTTTCCAAGTCCCTTAAACATTTAAATGTGTTTAATTAAGTGAATAACTCTCTATAGATAGATAACATTTTACATTATATGATGTGCGTGTGTGTGGGGGAGAGGGCACCATGCTTTTCAGAAAGCTTCATTGGACACATATAGCTCATATTCTCTAGATAGAATTAGATTGTGAATTTTCTTATTTTTAGTGATAGTTGTTTTCAATTTCAGATGCTTCAAAACAGATACTCTCAACAACATGTGTTATTCAAATCACCACTAGACAAACAAGTGCTTTCACTATTAATGACCTGAAAATAAATAGAATTGTAATACGATGTCTTAATTTATGAGTATATTTACATCGTTAAATTAAGCTTAAGAAATATATTTTTTCAATGTAGATTTTAACTTTTTAAATCAGGTACAAAAGTATCTAAGAAGCATACTTTCCAAAATTCATTTGAATCCGATCATTAGTTGCAGCGATATTCGGATGAAAGCTGTTAAGGGGCCATATAATGGACTACTTCGTACAAATTATTGATCTGCAAAATGTCAAACCTTTTTTTTTCTGTAATAATCTCTGTTCACCCGTTATTTCTATTTGGTTTTTACTTTAATATACCATTGTTTCATTTAAGGTAACAGTACAATTAACAAAAAAATCTTGTGATTTTTTTTTTTTTTTACTTTTACAAATTTTATGATTGCCCCCAAGGTATGCATATTTTGTAAACAAGTTTTCGTGCTCAAAATGCCACAAAAAGCTAATCATTTAATTTTTTAAAGAAAATTTTTAGAAGGCAACTCCTTTTACAATAATTGACGAGCACACATGCAATTTGATTTACGTGGAACAATGTGTAAGAATAGTTGGCTTGGGTTATGTGACAACTTTTTCTATTTTTATAAAAATGCTTATTGAAAATTCTTTAAAAAATGCACGTTCTAAATTCAACTATTTTTTGAAAAAGTAAGTATTGCTTTGTTTTAAAAGGCATACCAGTTTCTTTTACATGTAATTGTAGCTATTGTTAGAAAAAATATCAAAGCATTTATCAAAAAAGAAAAAAGCCTTTTCATTAGAAATGAAGAAAGAGTAGTGATCTTTTCTTTCTTAGATAAATAAGCTTAAAGTTTTTATTCGCCCTTGGGATGTGAATAAAAAAAACGGACATAAAAATTATCATTACTCTGTTTTTTTTACTTGGAGCTTTTACATTTTGTCATATAGTAAAAAAATATAAAAATTTAGGACGACAAAAATTTTTTATTTGATTTTCAACAGATTTTTGTCACTTGAATTGTACCGTGTCCCAATTATTACAAGATTATGGCATCTTTTTTTAAACGTTTTAAAAATAAAGAAGGTTGCTTATAATATTTTTACTAGATGATAAATGGCTCGAGAGAATTCATAATTAACACCCTCTTATAAGCTTAACTTGTATGCATCGGGATCTTTGAACTCTATTTTACCCACTTTAGAAGGTCATATTAATTCGAAATTTTGCTCACTTGTCCAGGAAAATACAATAATTTAATAATTTTGTTCCATTGTCCTGATCAGGATCAGGATTAACGATTTCTCATTTCCAGATTTGGCGACTAAGATTAAGTTACAACTTATTTCGATTAACTATAAAAGAGTGTTTTTTTTTAGTTTTTTTAAACAATAATTTTTTGAAAAGCAAATTTGAAAATACTCATAATTTTTAGTGATGGAATTCAAGAAATGTTTTTTTTTGCTTTATATTCCAGGCGTTTACTGTGTTAGAGGAACTGCTTTCGAAAAATGATATTTGCATAGCCATAAAAGAAAGGCTTACCAAAGACTCAGGCGTTGCTGATGACTCTTACTACGACAGCATTGTGCAAAAGCTCATGACCAAACCTAATGCCAGAGGTAAGATATTCCGTTTTTTTCATGGAAATTAAGCAATTGCGAAGATGAATGTTTTCGCAATTTGAAATGATTTACCATTTGAATTTATGAATACTAAAAGACTGAATTTTCACTGGAAAAAGATGAAATCATATAACAAAAAGGTAATTTAGGTGTTGCTGTTGTTTATAAAGATTTTATAATAAATTCCTAGCAAAGAATAGCGTTAAAGATGTCGAGCAACTCAAGAAGTATTAATCTATTTTCATATAATCTGATAAAAAAAACCACCAAGTAATGTATGCAATCTTCCGATTTCTCTTTTAATTAGGTTTAAATTCCTCCCTAAATTCCATACTTTATTTTAGTTTTGAGGGGGAGAAGAATTAAAACTTGTGAAAAAGTAAATCAACTTGCTTTGAAGTAGGAAATGTTTCTTGTTTAAAATATACCAAAAATTGTTGTAAATGCGCAAAAAGAAGTACTAACAATACATATATTAGAATTTTATGTAATAAAGACCATAATACAAATCCAAGAATTTTCTTATTAATATTTGGAATCCATATTTACAATAGGGAATATAGAATAATAATAAGTTATGTATATTTTTCAATCACTTTATTAAAATCAAATGGAAAAGCAGAAGTACTAAAATGCCTTATCAAAGAGTGTCGAGGAATAATTTACATACATTGCAAAATCTTTATTGCTTAAAAAAAAAGAAAAAGGCTTCTGTTTGGTAAATGATTTCAAAAACTTAATATCTATACAAAAACAAATCGAGTACTGTTTGAGAATTCTATAAACTCAATCAAAAGCAATTTTTATATATGATATAGCTAATATTTTCTTTTTCATAGTTCTTACTTAATACCTATAGTATTAAAATTGATTTCAGTGGTTTTGATAACTTAATGTATTTAAAAAAAAATATTGCAATTCTTTGTCGTTACTGATTTGATATTTACCTAGGCAAATTATTTTGGGAGTGGAATTCAATTGCTTGATCTAATGACAACAAGTGGAATACAATTGAGTCAAAAGTAATATAATGATTACTAAGCCTTGTAATTTATTACATGACGTTTATAAAATATTGTTACTTATGCTTTTGATAAAAATGGAATGATTTTGCTTTTTGATGAACAGTATGTATTTTTTCTCATCATAGGAAAATAAAACAAATATTTTGACTGCAAAATAATAATTGAGATGGGATATTATATTTTGAATGCTTCGTATGCATTTCGCCAAAATATTTTATTTTTCCTTTTAAGAGATTTCTTTCAACTACAAACTTTTATTTGAACTGAATTTGCATTAAAAAAATTATTAAAAAATTTGGCAAATGCGAGCACATTTAAGCAAGTACTTATATTAAACGTGATGGCTTTGAGTTAGTGCATTTGTACTGCGACGTTGGCAATACTCAAATGTCATGGTGACTATGTGATTAGTTCGTGTCGTTGTGCGGTTCAAACAGTAGCGCAAACTAACCATTTCTAATGTAAGTACAACAACCTGATACTACAAGAGTCTATCCGCGTACCACCTAATAATCCTCTTGGGGAAAATCTTTCTTTAAATATAATTCAAATAAAAACTTTCTCTCGAAGATGAAGACGCGATCTATGTAAATTATGTCGTGCATTTAAGTATTAACTTTCGGGTTCGAGATTAAGAATGAGGTTAGACAGTAAATGATAGCAGCGAGGATTAACGTAAGATAATAGAAAGCTAGATGAAAGTTTTTAGTAGATTACCAGCTTAATATTTAATATTGACGATTCGTCAATTAGATAATTAAATTATTTAAAGTTGTCTTGAAGTAGTTTAACTTTGAAAGTATCTTCAATTATTTGAATAAGACATTTCTTAAGTAAGTTATTAAATTTATAAATAAATTTACTTATATTGTCTTCCTCGTTCTTGCTCCCATAAATAGTTAAAGATGCATTTCCTAATTTGGGTTGTTCAAGTTTGTTAGGTTGTTGAGATTCGTAGATAAATTGTGCCTGTTTTGACTATGGCTTATCTTCCTTCTAACTCTCGTACACTGATGTTTGGGACACTATAATCTTGTTTAAGATTTAACATGCAAAATTAATTAATTTTACATGAAACCTATAAATGTCTGTAATCTTATGTGAGTGTTGTATCCGTGTGCGGAAGTGGTTGTTTTCGTTCTTTATCCCTTCGAAAAAAGGAAAAAAAAAATTGCCAGCTACTGAATGATGCCGCAAATTGAAATATGGGCACTACTGAAATTTGATGAAGTAATGATTTACAACCCTACGCTTGGACCAGTCTCTCGTCCTACACGTCGTTTGAGTTCATCTTTTTTCTACAAACCTCTTCCTTTTAATAACTTAGGCCAGAGCTTGCCAAACTTTCAATATTCACGACCCAATATTCAAACATAATTTTCATCACGCCCCCCCCTCCTCCATACAATAACAATAAATTGGATTCATTAATGTTTTCTTTGACGCTAAAGCTACAATACGACTTAAGGCTCTTAAGGGCCACCGACGTATATACGTATATAAACGTCTTACTCAGCCAGTGCGTTAATTACCCAGGACGTATATATACGTCTTTCCGAAGTACGATCTTTTCTGCGCACTGCTATCCATAAAATTAATCTGAAGACTTTGGAATGCAACAAAAGGATCTTGACAGTGTTTGCGACTGATTTACCTTTTTCAGAGAATTTGCTTATTTATTCATCCCCCCCCACCTCAATACATCACATGCGCATGCCTACGTGAAAATCTTTAGCATTGGGGTGTGAATCTCGTATCTTTTAATCGGCAGTTGAACGGATTAACTATAAACAGTACCAATTATCAAAATAAGTGTTAATTTTTGCATATAATTCTATATATGACGAGCCCATGGGGTCCATTGATAATTATTAAACTTGTTCTTAACTTAGTATTGTTAAATTAACTACAAAATGTATTGTGCAGCACAGATACATTTATAAGTGTATTACATCAGTGTAAATGCACGCTTTATTTTTTTATTATGTCAGAATGGATTTTTTTTGTTTACTTTCAGTAACCTAATAATTTGTTTTTAACTTTTCAATATACTCGCGTCCCCTTGTAGAGTTATTACGCCCACCTAGGGGGGCGCATCCCACAGTTTCAGAAACGCTTAGTTAGGCCAAACTACAGCAGCATATGACTAATCTATTGTTACTACTGGATTCTTCCAATCAGAAACATCATTTTTAGGGGAGTTGAGTTCAATTGAAATTCTGAAAACAACCTACTGAAATCACGGAATACGTAAAAATGTTGCAAGAGATTTGACAAATGCAGAAAGTGTGGCTTCTGAGAAAAAGAGAGCTGTCGACGAAGGTTGTACAGAAGGTCTAAGGGCGAAACGCAGAGCAAAAGAAACTGCCAACAAACACGATGCATCCTACATTTGTCCTGTTTGTGGTGCTAAATATTATGATGAAAATCAAGGACAGGAATTGGTGCAATGTTATGTTGTTCGTCCTGGTTCCATGAAAAATGTGTCGAGTTAGATGGTAACTCCTATTGTAATGAGTATAGATACAAGCATATGATACAAAAGCAAGTCCTCATTAAATGTTGTTTTTCTTTAAGTTTGTAATAATTTGTGTTAATTTAATAGTTTACCTGATTTTCACTATTTAATTATTTTTAATTTATATATAAAAACTTGGATTTTTTTTGTGATTCAATTTGTTTAACAAAGTTTAATATTACTTCTTATCATTTGCCAAAAGTGTATTTGTGTAATAATGCATTTCTGTTTAAAAAAGGTAAATGTAGATATTCTGGAGCTGTGAGTAGGTTGTATTATGAAAAAGATAAGAGAAGCCCCGGTAATTGTGTCAAAATTACACAAAGAATTAGGCACATACAAGCAATTGCAGAATTTCTTTTAGACCACTTTATACACTCAGCAAAGAGAGTTAGGGGTTTGATCATATAACATATGAAAGACAATACTCTAAAGTTTCAAATATCTTGATTTTATAAAAATGGAAAGTGTTTTAGAGTAGTATATTTTCAATTAAGAGTTTTGGTGCCCATATTTACCAAGTTTACCCTATGTAATTATATATAGATATATTTTTTCTACACATGTAACACAAACTGCAACATTTTCTACTCAGGAAGTTGAAAGAACATTTGATAATAATTGATCTCTTATTTATAGCAAACAGTACTTTTATTTTATTTTTAGTTCAAAAGGAATTGAACTTATAATAATAATGAAGCATTTGTATTTTACTCTCAAGTGTTTATTTTACCATCGAAATTAAATAGTGTAATAGAGTACTTGTGAAAATTAGAGTGAAAATTTTATTTTATTCTTTTTTGAAGTTAATTTTCAGAAAAATGTTGGCAAAAAGCAACAATTTAAACTTTAAGAGCTAAATATTATTAGAACTCCTAAAATTGTATAAAATATTTGAGGATATGGTAAACTCAATAAATTCTCTACACAAATTAATAACTAAAATTTTTATTTACTTTAATTCGCCCCTTAGTAAATGCCATCCAAATGTTTGTTCAGTTTTTATTAAAAATAAAATAAGACGGAGTATTTTTATATGAAAGTGTTAAAAAAAATGAGAGTCTTAAAAAAGTGAGAAATCATTTGCAAATACTTTTAAACTAATAGAGATTTTATTTAATGGTTATTTTTATTCACGAACTTATCATTTTTAAAACTTCATGACTTTTCCTTTGATTTTCTGTCATAAAAACTTTGCTTCATTTATACTGAGCAGTTTAAAAATGTAAGGGGGTATAAGAATGTTATTTCTGGTATAAAAAAATATTTTTACTTTCAATATCACATGAATAAAAATACTATTGTTATTAAATGATTAGAAAAAAATAATATTGTTCTGACATCATTTTCATATGATAAATGGGTTAGATTTTTTCACTTAATCCATTTTTCGAGATTGATTATATCAACTATTAAAATAATGCACGTTTGTCATTATGAATTCTTTTTTAGAGAAAATATCCAGCTGGGGTTTATGAGACCAACTTTATTTGTGGAAAGTAGTCCTATTTTATTTGAAATTTAAAACTAAGTAAATATGCGAATAACCATCTTTCTACTACACTTAACAAAATATTTGTAAAAATACTTTGCAGATTTTGTGGTTATTGTGACATAAAATATGCATTAAATAACGAGAAAGGAATATCAAATTGTATTTTTTGAGCTGAAAGAGAGTTTATACGATTTTTGTTTTAAAAATTTACTGCCATCTTTTAAAATGAATGGAGTTGATATTAAATTATGTTACAAACTGAATGTGAAGTCTTTTAAATAATTGGGTAAAAAGTTATATTTTGTAAGGAAAAAGAAATATGCTCCAATTTCTTGTTATGTTTTTTTTATATCGCAATGATTAATGATATTTTTAAAACTACTTCTGAAATTTTCTATGTGAATGTTAAAAATTATGAGAGAGTTATTCTTGGAAGTTCTTTAAATGGTATTTTGAATGTATTCTTTCAAAATTACGTTTGATAGATACAGAAATAGGGTAATATTTTTTATTAGATTAAAAAACACTTTTAGTAGGAGACTTGTATTCTAAGTTAAATGACGAATTTAAGATTCAAAGTAAAATTTAACAATACAATTAATAATGTAATGTAGTTTCAATTTCACCGTTTAAATTTTTTTCAATTCTAATTCAAGTAATTTCATAATTAGCATTTTAAAGAATCGTTTTTCATTTGTATTTAGTGCAATGTCAATAATAATAGTAATTGATATTTCTTTTAAAATTTTTTTAATGGATAAAAAAATGCATTAAAAATGCCAATTCTAAACGTCTTTTTCAGAAATTTTTAAAATCCTCTGTTTTGATTTACAAGTTTAATAAAAATGTTTATTAAATTTTTTTTCATGTTGTCTTGCAACATGAAAATCTTTTAATATAACAAAGAAAAAAATTACCAATATAATTGCAAGTATTATATTTTTCTTTGTAAACAAGTTTTATTCTTTACTAAAAGAGCATAACTTTTATTCAATTTTGTGACAATTATATTTTAAATTATTATTTCCTTCTAAATATTATTTAAGTTCCCTATTTAATTTTTATGTTTTACAATAATATTGTTTATACGTTTTATTCATCTATTGCAATATTACGCTTACGCTCTATTCTCTTCCCTGCCAAAGAGATATTATGGTTGGAAAGATAGCTTGCAGGCAAAGAAAGATTATAGGAGAGAATAATGTTAACTAAATGACCCTCGCAACACATTTAGTCTTTAAACGTCACCAAATTATCAAACTTTGAAAATAAATGCCTCAAAATAAGACTATAGGTTATTATTTCAAGAGATAACTTTAGAAGATTTTAAATTGTACTCCACATACTTTATAAAGGAGTGCAACGAAGAAAAGTTCAACGTCAAAATTCGACAGGGACTGAGCATTTCATTTGTCACATGCGATATTGTACTTACGAAATAAATCGCTAGTTTGAGAGGATTAGTCAAATGAATGTTTGCTTTGCAAATTCCTTCAATTCTACGTTTACGCGTGTTTGTTACTGCTTGGACTATTCCTGTATTTGAATGGTACAATGGTATATAACAGTTCTCCACTTGAAATTTCTCTCGAGGGATTTTATTTAATTTATAATAATCTTGAGCTCTCCAAGACTTTCTCCAGATTTCGTGTGCTAGTTAATTTTTAATTTAGACGGGACATATATTATTCGCCACAATTTTAACTCTACAAAATTGCCAAATTTACGTTTTTTAAAAACAAGATGTGGTATTATTGCACTATCTACATATTCTGATCCATCACAAAAATCTTTGCAGGAAATCGTATGACCTAAAAGTTTTCGATTGAGAAAATCATAAAAATGAAGTTCATCGGAGTGACCGAAGAATGTTTTTGCGTATTGTATTGATGTCTGGGTGAATTTCATTTATTTATACTGTTATTTGTGTTATGTGTATTTTAACTAAATAAATGTGCAACTAAAATAACAAGAAACCTCTCAATATTTAAAAAAATGCAACAAATGAGTAAATCCTAAAAGAAAAACACCTTTAGTCCTGTGAAATCTTATATATATATATGTGTGGGGAGGGTATGTGTACACTCACTTCCAAAAGTTAAGCACGAAGATGGGAAATGTACAAAAAATAACAAATACTGCTTTGATTGACACAAAACTTGGCAGTAAAGTAGCATATATATATATATTATACATAAAACAAAATCTATAATTATTTACAGAAATGAAAACAATATTAAATTTTTGTAAGTTATCAGATAATGTCATACTGGAGACTTAAACAGAATTGTGTATAAAGTGAAAATAAACAGCATAAAATGAAAAAAAGGACATTAATAGGGTATGTGATCCCCCCTCATCTGTATGCAAAGTTTACACCTTCTGACCATGCTTTCAATTAGGTGGTCAACCACCACAGAATTAAACAATCGCAATTCTTCTTGTAGAGCAGTTTCCAGCTCATTAAGAGTGGCTGGAGGCGGAAACGTGAAGATACAGCACGGCCGAGAGCATTCCAAAGATTTTCAATGGGATTAAGGTCGAACGAATATGCTAGCCAGGCCATACGCGCAATCCTTCACTCTCCAGGTAGTCATGGACGATGTCAGCTCTATGGGGACGTGCGTTATCATCCATTAAAACAAAAGTAGGGCCAACTGCTGCAGCGTACAATCTCACAATGGGATCTAGGACTTCATCTCGATACCAGACAGCCGTCACAGAACCCTGTTTAAAGATGTGCAGGTCGGTGCGATATCCTAATGAAACCTCTGCCCACACCATAATGCTTCCACCTCGGAATGCGTGATGTTCGGTGATGTTTTGGGGATAATTGCGTGTTCCTTGTTTACGCCATACCCTTATACGATTGTCATCTGGCTCCAGAGCAAATATTGAATCATCTGTAAACATGGCATTGCCCCAGTCAGACACAGTCTAATTGCCATATTCCCGGCACTACTTTAATCGTGCTCCTCTTGACTGGATGGATAGAGGAACACAAACTTGAGGTACTCGGGCATACAGTCCATTCATATGTAATTTTCGGCGTACAGTAGCTGCAGATATAGCCTTACCAATGGACGCTGTAACCATAGATGTCACACGTGTGGAGTTCGCTCTGCGATTCCACTTGGCTACAATAGCAATATATCGATCTTCCGCGGGGTTGTAACCCTTGAGAGACAGCCTACGGGACTTCGGACAACTGTCTGTGTGGTTTGGAATTGTTTCATAAACGTGAAATTATAGAATGATGAACGCCGAAGAAACGAGCAACATCTGTGATTGACTGTCCTGGTTCACTCGCCCCACAGCACGCCAGCGCTCAGAATCTTCCATTCGTTTTCTGGAAGTCATAGAAACACGTATGTCTTGAAAACAAATTGTACGAAAGTTTTAAACACCTTCTATCAGCACTTACAATCAACTTTTGTAACACTTCATAAAGCTGGCTTCTTATAAGACTGCCCTTTTTGCATATTTCTTGACATGAAAGCACGATTGGCTGTTACCTAACATATTTGCATACTTCCATCTACCTCTGCAGCGAATTGCATCTTCTTCAATTCTGATTGGCTTCCGGAAATTAGCATTTTCCTCTCCGTGCCTAACTTTTGGAAGTGAGTGTATGTATTTAGAGTTTTGGTTGGCGTTTTAGTCTCAAAAACGGAAAACCATTGGTTGACTGTCTCTGAACCCGTAATTAATGTATCTTTGTAAATAATTACTGTTAATACATAAACCAAAAGTTATTTAAAAAATTTTGTACAGGACTGTTTCTGTTACGAACTCAGTATAATTTCTTGATTGCGTTATCTACATCTACATGAAAAAAAGGTGTTCGTTAAACTAAAAGTTCTGAATACTCTCCCATTCCTTATCTAATACCTCTTCAGTTACAGAAAATGAATATCAGTCCGTGATTACTTTCTGATTTAATTTCGTGTAATCGATGAACAAGCACTTCGTTTATCTTTCTTTTTGTTTACCTAGGGTAGGAGATGAAAAATCAGAACAACACTCTCTTATCCCTTGCCCTAACCATTGATCTGTTTGTTTTCCTGTTTCTCTAATTTCTCAATCAAAGAGAGACTACGTGACCTTTCACAAATGAATTTTTCATCAGACAGGGTTATTTTCATTTTCTACACGTAATTATCTTATTTGGTGTATAGTTTTCTATAAGTGTATGGATATTATACCTTACATATTGCTATCTAAAATGAGTAGCAAATCGTAGAACCTGCCATCATATGCTCCGATACTTTCAATAAAAACAATTCAGAATCTGTATACCCTAATCACTTGAACAAGCCGACTCAGCATTCTGATTCCTCCTTCCATAATTTTATTTTCGAAATAAAGTTACTTGGTTACATAATTACACCCCCCGTCGAAATTCCTTCATCTTAATCAGATTTTAAAAGCTCATAAATTTTCAAGGGCAATAATACATCCGCGTTCACCCCCTTTTATGAGATAATAAAACTGACTCGTCTCTCTCAGCTATATTATCTCTTCACCATAACAACTTGTTAGAATAATCTGGCATGAACTGGCTTTTTCTCTTAAACGTTGTGTACTTCTTGTTAATAATAAACGAATTCGATTCACTGTCTAATGGCCATTAATGAGATATTATCACCAATTTGACATTTAAATACTGCAATTCATTGAGCAAATACTTCTTTTGACTAAAGATAGTTTTAATTTGATTGACGGTGTTATTCTGAACTTTCAGCGTTGTTTTCTGGTCTCATCGTTTCTTTTTCACCCAGCCACTGGCCAAATGAGGACCATCATACGCATAACAAGATACAGTAATACCTCGACTTACACTTGCCTCTTAAAGTCTGCGTAAAGATGATCATCTTTCATATTCATGCGAAGATTGCTATTTAAATGAAGTTTTTCTGAATCAATAATGTTTTTTATTGATTCCTCTAATGTCGTAAATTCAAATAGTATAAGCAACAATTACCTGATAATTACTTAAAATAGTACAAATATTTATAACTACGTACACTAGAAAAATCCTTAACAATAATGGATTTTAGCTAAACGTTAATACTTTTTAAGCTATTCAGTTCTTTTTATAACTCTTTCTACATATTTGGCAGGGATGTCAGGGGCTAGCTTAGTTGTCACGTTTGTGGATATTTTGTTCCATTTTTTTACTGTGACAGATGTGAGCATTTCCTTGGATCTTATTACGTTCTACATGATTATTCACTCGAGTAAAACCCACAAAAAGGCTGCATTGTGCTTAGATTTGGGACAGGTATGACTTACAGAATTGGTTTGAGACATGATAGAACAGCCATAGCTTTACAATGTAAGCCATTAACTTGGTACCTTTGTCTTGCTGAAAGAAAAATCATAACTCACCATAAGTTTCTCAGCATTTGAGCTGATATTTTACTTCAATAAGTTCAAGTAATCAGTTTTGTACACTGGTGTCCAAAAGTTATGCATAAATCGCAAAATGCGAAAAACATGGAGTAAATATTCGTAAAATTATTCCAAATTTCTTTCGGATATTAATTGGGTGAAGAAGAAACATTGAGTTTATGCAAAACTTTTCAGTCGACTACGTCCTGCGCGAAACACCGGTGCATGGCGGAATGCGGAGAAACCGATTCACGCAGCATAGGCAGTTCAGACAAGTTTCGTGCAACTGCTGTGCGAAGGAACGTTGCTTAATAATCAAACAAGGTAAATGATGGCACAAAGACGCCAATTGGACATGTTTACGAAAGGAAGAATCGTTGGACTGCTGGAATCCTCACGATCACAAACCGAAGTGTCTCGAATTCTGAATGTGGACCAGTCTGTGATCTCAAGACTGTGGCAGAGGTTTCAAAAAACGGGAGATGTTACCCGACAACCAGTATCAGGTCGACCAAGAGTTACGACCTCTCGCCAAGACCGATATCTGGTAATAAGTGCGAGACGTCAGAGGGGCAGTACTGCTAGAGCACTGGGTTCGTCGCGCACAGTCGCCACAGGAATACGAACTCCGAAACAAACTGTTTACAGGAGACTCAATCATGCTGGCCTGTATGCCAGAAGACCAGCAGTTTGCATTTCCCTCACGTCTGCGCATCAACGCGCTCGTTTGAACCGGAGTTTGAATTCATTTTTGAGTTCATTTTTCTTTAAAATGTGAATCCTTACTATGCTCAGCTTTCTTTCAAACTGGAACTTTGGATAATAAAAATAATTATTATCATTATTTTGATTTGCTTCCTTATTTTATAACCATTTTACACTCGCATATCACGTTTCCCGCCATTCTGATTTACAGTTCCTTCTTTATTCACATCATTATCAATTATTTTTAACTTTTGGACACCAGTGTACATTGTTGATTCAATAAATTCCAGAGTAACAACTCAAAAGTTTCCTATGCACCCCCAAACACATTTTTTGGATATTTGGCTGGGGAGACGTCATGAACACCGAAAAAATTCCTAACTCCTATTCCAACAAAACTCAATTTTCTTATGTAAAATACGACGCTGATCATGAATACATGTAGCGCTTTTCAAAATTCCAATTAGATCAAAAGTTATTGCAATAAAAAATTTTCACATTTTTTGGATATTTGGCTTTGGAGAAGTCATGAACACCGAAAAAATTTCTAACTCCTATTCCAACCAAACTCAATTTTCTTATGTAAAATCCGACGCTGATCACGAATACATGTAGCGCTTTTCAAAATTCAATTAGATCAAAAGTTATTGCAATAAAAAAATTTTCACATTTTTTGATATTTGGCTGGGGAGACGTCATGAACACCGAAAAAATTTCTAACTCCTATTCCAACAAATCAATTTTCTTATGTAAAATCCGACGCTGATCACGAATACATGTAGCGCTTTTCAAAATTCCAATTAGATCAAAAGTTATTGCAATAAAAAATTTCACATTTTTTGGATATTTGGCTGGGGAGACGTCATGAACACCGAAAAAATTCTAACTCCTATTCCAACCAAACTCAATTTTCTTATGTAAAATCCGACGCTGATCACGAATACATGTAGCGCTTTTCAAAATTCCAATTAGATCAAAAGTTATTGCAATAAAAAATTTTACATTTTTTGGATATTTGGCTGGGAGACGTCATGAACACCGAAAAAATTTCTAACTCCTATTCCAACCAAACTCAATTTTCTTATGTAAAATCCGACGCTGATCACGAATACATGTAGCGCTTTTCAAAATTCCAATTAGATCAAAAGTTATTGCAATAAAAAATTTCACATTTTTTGGATATTTGGCTCTTGAGATGTCATGAACACCGAAAACATTTCTAACTCCTATTCCAACCAAACTCAATTTTCTTATGTAAAATCCGACGCTGATCACGAATACATGTAGTGCTTTTCAAAATTCCAATTAGATCAAAAGTTATTGCAATAAAAAATTTCACATTTTTTGGATATTTGGCTTTGAGACGTCATGAACATCAAAAAATTTCTAACTCCTATTCCAACCAAACTCAATTTTCTTATGTAAAATCCGACGCTGATCACGAATACATGTAGCGCTTTTCAAAATTCAATTAGATCAAAAGTTATTGCAATAAAAAATTTCACATTTTTTGGATATTTGGCTGGGAGACGTCATGAACACCGAAAAAATTTCTAACTCCTATTCCAACCAAACTCAATTTTCTTATGTAAAATCCGACGCTGATCACGAATACATGTAGCGCTTTTCAAAATTCCAATTAGATCAAAAGTTATTGCAATAAAAAATTTTCACATTTTTTGGATATTTGGCTCTTGAGATGTCATGAACACCGAAAAATTTCTAACTCCTATTCCAACCAAACTCAATTTTCTTATGTAAAATCCGACGCTGATCACGAATACATGTAGCGCTTTTCAAAATTCCAATTAGATCAAAAGTTATTGCAATAAAAAATTTCACATTTTTTGGATATTTGGCTTGAGATGTCATGAACACCGAAAAAATTCTAACTCCTATTCCAACCAAACTCAATTTTCTTATGTAAAATCCGACGCTGATCACGAATACATGTAGCGCTTTTCAAAATTCCAATTAGATCAAAAGTTATTGCAATAAAAAATTTTCACATTTTTTGGATATTTGGCTTGGAGACGTCATGAACACCGAAAAATTTCTAACTCCTATTCCAACCAAACTCAATTTTCTTATGTAAAATCCGACGCTGATCACGAATACATGTAGCGCTTTTCAAAATTCCAATTAGATCAAAAGTTATTGCAATAAAAATTTTCACATTTTTTGGATATTGGCTCTTGAGATGTCATGAACACCGAAAAATTTCTAACTCCTATTCCAACCAAACTCAATTTTCTTATGTAAAATCCGACGCTGATCACGAATACATGTAGCGCTTTTCAAAATTCCAATTAGATCAAAAGTTATTGCAATAAAAAATTTTCACATTTTTTGGATATTTGGCTCTTGAGATGTCATGAACACGGAAAAAATTTCTAACTCCTATTCCAACCAAACTCAATTTTCTTATGTAAAATCCGACGCTGATCACGAATACATGTAGCGCTTTTCAAAATTCTAATTAGATCAAAAGTTATTGCAATAAGAAATTTTCACATTTTTTGGATATTTGGCTTTGGAGAAGTCATGAACACCGAAAAATTTCTAACTCCTATTCCAAACAAACTCAATTTTCTTATGTAAATCCGACGCTGATCACGAATACATGTAGCGCTTTTCAAAATTCCAATTAGATCAAAAGTTATTGCAATAAAAATTTTCACATTTTTTGGATATTTGGCTCTTGAGATGTCATGAACACCGAAAAAATTTCTAACTCCTATTCGAACCAAACTCAATTTTCTTATGTAAAATCCAACGATGATCACGAATAAATGTAGCGCTTTCAAAATTCCAAGTAGATCAAAAGTTATTGATAAAAAATTTTAACATTTTTGGATATTTGGCTGGGAGCCGTCATGAACACCGAAAACATTTCTAACTCCTATTCCAACGAAACTCAATTTTCTTATGTAAAATCCGACGCTGATCACGAATACATGTAGCGCTTTTCAAAATTCCAATTAGATCAAAGTTATTGCAATAAAAAAATTTCACATTTTTTGGATATTTGCAATAAAAAAATTTCACATTTTTTGGATATTTGGCT
>BMAO01034432.1:0-154754 GCA_019973975.1 Trichonephila clavata | reverse complement strand
AAGGTTTATATTATATGATGTAGTAACTTTGGAAGCCCTTAGGAAATTCGTTATGAACATTTGTAGACACATGATGTTTATAGAGAAATAAACCCGCAAATGAAAAATAACGGACGCATTTAATTAAAATTAAGTTTGGGCTGTCTCCCTTCATAAGAGTAAGTAAGGATTATTTTTCACTAAAATTAGAAGCTCCATCAATCCGAATAGCGAGGAATTTCCCTAATCTCTGCTTTTCTGAAAAAGTCTATAGCAGTCAACAGCTACAGATTCAATGGTTTTTTTTCTAAAAATTGTAACAATTTAATTAATTTTTCTTTACAGCGGCAGACATGCAAACAATGATGTTTTATTCAAGATGCATATAGATATAAAATATTTTTAAATATATATATATATATATGTGTGTGTGTGTGTGTGTAATAATCCCCATTAATTATTCTTAATAACTTTTAATTACCTTTGGTCCATCCCTTCAAGACCAACGTTTTAGTAATAAGTTAACCAGCCGCCTAACGAGAGGATTTTAAACTACATCCATCCACCCACACAGATCACGTGATTTTAAGCTGCCTATAAATACCGAGACTCCTGGAGACCAACTTCCTGTTTCGCTTCTGTATTTTGTCTGCGTAAACATGTAGCCGGCTGCAGTATGTTTTTGTGATGTGTTGTCCTTGTCTTGCTTTTATGTGTTCAAGATGGATAATAAACAAGTTTATTCAATCACCGTACTACCTTATCAATCTCATATAAAGAATCCATTCCAACAACATCGTCGTATTACATATATATATCCTACCTGCTTGTGAATAATTTAGGACAAATTACTTTCCTTATTAAATCTAAACCCTTGGTTCTGTGTAAAAGAATTGAAATAATTAGCAATATAATAAGGGAAAAACATTTAAAATTTTATTTAAAATAAATATCTTTGTTTGGTTATAATTTTCAGTTGGTTCAGTTTTCCTATTTCTTTTTACCAGGAATTAAAATATTTCAGAATTCTTTTTACGTGTTTTAGATGCGGTGTGCTTTAATAGGTAATTTTTATGTGATGACAATTCAGATTTGCATATCTTACTATATGTTTTTTATTTCTTCGATCTACAGTTATACAAGGGGTGATCAAATGAAAAGGTACGAAATGACATAAAAATGAAACAGTTAAATATTTGCATATTCCGCCAAGGGAGAATGTAGCGAGACATCTCGGGATGCCATTGGAGACTCTGACTGGGATCGGATCATGCGCAGGTGCCCGCATGCGCAGGAGAGAGCAAAGGCTCTTATAAAAAGCGGCGTCCAAATGATGCGAGCACAGAATGACTCGAGCACATAAAAAGCATTAACTCCGATGTGTACTGTGAGACACTCCGACGCCTACGCAGGTCCATCAAGAACAAAAGACCGGGGCTGCTCACGGAGGGAATGGTTCTGCTCCATGATAACGCGCGTCCACACGTCTCCAGAGTCACACAAATGGAACTGGACAAGTTCCAATGGGAGACGTTGGACCATCCGTCCTACAGTCCGGACATGTCACCCTGCGATTTCCATGTGTTTGGTCCACTGAAGAAACACCTGAAAGGAAAGCGCTTCAACTCGGACGACGTACTCAAGGACACTGTGAAGGACTGGGTCTCGTCACAGCCACAGGAATTCTGGGAACAAGGAATCCTGCGGCTTGTTCATCAGTGGGATCGTTGTGCTCAGGCCTATGGTGTATATTTTGAATAAAGTCTATATTTGTACCCACCGTGTCGTTTCGTACCTTTTCATTTGATCACCCCTTGTAACATAGGAGCTCTTTGCAGCTACATTTGAAAGGATAATTTGTTCTCTTTACTAGCAAAGAATATATGGGAAAAACAATTTACATTAAAACAAAGTACGTCAAATTACAAAAATATTAAAGTTGTAGTGCAAAAGATCCCTACTACAGTTGTTTCTAGGTGGATACGAAGTAGGGTTTCTTTTCCGGGAACCCGGGGGTAAGATTTCTGTACTTTTTCTATTTCCCGTGAATTATACTTCATTCCCGGGATTTCCTGGAAATCACACGGGGCTTGAATTATCTATGAGGTAGCTATTTTTGACTTGACGTTAGATTTCAATCTCGGACATCGTTAACTTCCCCTACTGTGGCAATTTGCGATCGTTCACCCTGAACTTCTGGACGAAGGAATGTTTGTTACCCCAACTTTGGGGTATGAGTGTAATATGAGTACTTTGGGGGATGAGAATTTTTCCAGCTCCCGTAGGAAGGAGAATGTCCAGATTAATTCCTGTCTATCTGTGTTTCGAGCTTCGTTAAATATTGTGTTTTTAAAGCAATCGCATTTCGTTGCCAACCAACACGGTGTGATCGAAGTTTCAAGATCTAGATTTATGTGGAAAATGTTGTTTAAGTTTTTATTATTTACGGAATACGAGAATTATCACAGACTTAAATTACAACCTGCACACAAGGTGGCTAGCGCTGGAATGATATTACATAAGAAAAACTATAAATACAAATGAGAGATACAGGCGCCATCTATTGTCATAACAACAAACCCTTGTTAACATTCCATATAAAGCCATTATCGTTAACAAGTGTAAGTACTAATACTTAAAAGTCCTCTTTATTTAACCTTTTTTTAAAAGTTTTTTTCGGATACGTGTCATTATTATGAGCTATTTAATTGTATCAGCAATTTGAAGAAGGGAATGAACCCGCAAACTGTTTGGGGGAGAATATTTTTACAAACAATCGCGAAATTTTTCTTATTTATTATTTTTCTATGCTTCACTTTCGTGTGAGATTCTTATATTAATATTTATTTAAATTCATGTAACAATAATACAGTAATTCCATAAACAAGAAATCGGTTATATAGAAATAAAATATCTTCAATACAATAATTAATATTTTTAACGTACATGGTCGGCACTTCAGCAGCAAATGAGTTTTCAAGTACATATTATATTAATATTTATATATATATATATATATATATATATATATATATATATATATATATATATAGTAGCAACATTAGTGAAATAACTGATTCAGCTTTGACTGGTTGATTTTCAAACGCATGTGAGTCAGAAAAGAACATTAATCTTAGTAATTATTTTTCAAATGTGAATTTTTTCCCTCGAGATTTTTAATTTACAAAATCTTTAACTGTGACATTTTTTCAATGCCTGAGTGATAAAAGTATAAATTGCTTATGCTTTCTGAAATCCTATTTCAAAAATGAACAATCAATTTATTATATATTTTTTGTACTTTTTAGTTCATTATATAAATAAGAATTAATTTTGTTACTTATATGCATCCTTATTTTATATAGTTATTATTGATTTTATTTAAAAAATAACTTGTTTTTTAAATTTTTTGAAATTTTGATGTATTGCCGGGAACGACAACTACATTCCCGGGAATGGAAAAACCCGGGAAATCAGAAACTCTAATATCAACATATGAAAAATTCGAAGCAGTAGAGAAATAGAAAAAAGCAGAAACTGGCTTCAAAACTAAATTTTTTTGAAGAATGAGATGTGATCATTTTGTAGTTGACAACATATATATAACAGATCATTCACCCCTTGAGAATAAGGTAAAAATTGGCGCTCATGCCAGATATAGCCCTCTTTTGAACAAATAGAATGGAAAGAAGCAACAGCTGTTAGTCATTAAACTGTTTTGACCTGTTAATCGACAAGATGTGAAGAAAGAAATGAAACATTTTAAATTCAATTTAAATATTCAGCTGTGAGACACTTTATATGAATAATTAAGAGAATATCTTGAAAAAAACTTGAGATCTGTAAGGAGCGAGGTCAATTAGATTTGAAAAAAAAAACCAAAGGTCTAATGTATTAAACACATATCTTCACCAGATGCATGAAAAGGAAGGGATAAGAAACGATAGTTTCCGGTTGATCTAGATCAGAAAAATCAGAAGGAGTATATTCCTTTTAGTGCACAAAGACTGAATTTGCTGCTAGATGGAGTTTAGACTAAGTACGACTACTATTATATTAAATAATTTACATTCGAGTTTGCCTAAAATATCGATACACACACACATATATACTGAAGTCATGGAATACATATTAATATTATGTGAAACCGTTTTTTACCCGGAAAATTGTAACAGTTTGATGTTTCATTCACTCAACATGTGTTGAATGTCAACATTCACTCAACTCTCAAGATTCCCGAAGAAATATTCAACCATGCTGTCTATACCGCGGTCGAAAATCGAAAAAATATTGCTGATGGCAGTTTTGTTCACGAACTGAATTGGCAATCCCATATATGCTCTGTGTGATTCATTCTCTCTATCTAAAAGGCAAAACCAATCTCTTTAATTGTTCAAAATATTCTTTAAATTAATCACGAAAGATTTTGGTCCCTCGACAGAGCGCATTGCCCTCATGGACAATTTCTTCGTTGCTTGACTCCATGTTTGATTGGAAATAGTCCCCCCAATCAGATGAACATAACCATTTCTATTCAATTTTTGCTGTAGTTTGACTAGGGAACCCAGTGCATAAAAGTAAAAACCGCTTAAAAAAAACTGAAATGTCCAAATGTTTCCTGGATTTTTCCTAATAATTGAGTTTTTAATACAGAAAATAAATTAATTTTATGGATAGTTTTATTTTTAATTTCAGTTTCATTGTCTAATTTATAATATTTACAGTTATTTAACATATTTATATATATATATATATATTATCTCCGTAACCCATTAAATAAATCACATGTTGGAGCAAGGGAAAAATATGCATTGATAAGATATGAGCTTGAATACTTGTTGAATATTTTCGCTGTGTTTAATTTCACAATCAAACATATTTAGCTTCAGAGAACCAGTTTTCCTTTCAAACTTTTATTGTTTTTAAAGCTAACTTAAGCTGCACTATCAGTATCAATGGTAGGTTTTTGTCCATGGAAATAATAAAATTTTTCTTTTGTTTCCAAAGCAAAGCATTACAATTTCGTTATGGCACAGTCTTTCTTATAATTCTTTAACACTCTAGAATAAAAAACAAAAGAATATGATACAAAAAAAAAAGAAAAAAATTTGGTTGTTTTAAAACTGTTTGTGAATAATCAGTGAAAACACATGAATAGGTTTAATATGGATTATGAATCTGAAGAATATTGTTTACTAATTAAACAGTATTTTAACTCTTCAAAACAAGTTGGCACACACATTTTTCAAATTATTATTTTTTATTGGGCAGTGGATTGGTGTTTTACCATTGCAGAGCTAGTACATTCTCCGGAAGCTGGTATCTCTTTTTAGTGCGGCACAATACAGGCGGATACCAATCTCTGCAGGTAATTTTGACATTCAGTCTCTCCCCAGAGAGAGGCACTTGAGCTATGGCGATGCGAAACCGTGCTTAGGATTTTAATTTTACCGAGAGCACACAACCCAAAACGGAGTCTCTTACATGCCGCATAATCATGCGAAATGACCGTTATCGATTTTCTGCATCATAAAAATCCACGACTTGGGACGGGGTCGAATCCGCAACCTTAGGCGTACAATGCCAGCGACAAACCAACTACGCCACCCAGCCGGCTTTTCAAATTATGTATAATTTTTCTTCAGTAATTCATTCAAAGAAGTCTTAGTGCCTGCATAAATAAATTTTGATAAACATTAATAGATTAAAAAATCGTTGCAACTCCTTTACATATTTAGGAAGCTTAAGTTTTTACAATATATTTTGAACTTCCATCAGTAGATGAGACGTTTCGGCTTTCAACTTCATTGCATAAAAATAATCCATTTTGGTTTCGATTAAGTTTTACACTAATTTAAATTTAATTTAATATTTTCTAGGAAATCTGACAAATTCTCAGAAAAAGTGGTAGTATTCTTTTTCGAAAGACGAGGGAACAATTGTATTAAATTAATTATAGGAAAAGTCCTTTTTTGTGCTGTTGTTCATAATTCCTTTAACCCTTTATCTACCAACGGTACTTATAAGTACAACTCACACTTTAAAATTACATAGAATAACAGTTTCTACGAATATTCTGACGATATTTGGCAGAAGCACTCTTTTAATTCCACTCTTCTAGGATAAATGGCAGCACAGGTTCTATGCTGATTATTTTGGAGGGTAAGGTGAATATTATTAAAACAGAAATTGCATTTTCAGCTGACATTCTGATCGGATTGCGAAGATTGTCATTTTGTTCCGAAAAAGTATTTAATGTCAAAAGGTGTCTTATTTTTTTTTGTATGTTAGTTGAGACTATAGAAAAAGATTTGACTATTTACTTTAAGTGAACACAGTGTATATAATTAATTTTACAGTTGAATAACTTTGTGGTACTTATAAATACCGACAGCACACTGAATGTTAGAGCAAGAACGTAGTTTTTCCCCGTCTGTTTAGTTTATTGTTGTTTTTTGTTGTGCTTTAGTGTCATCACTATAATGCTATAGAGTTATGCTTTTTTGACATTTTTTTAGCTTAACTTATTTATTTATTTATTTTTTTTTATCTTTTTGTTTTGACGCTTTCAAAAAATTTTGAATCTGAGTTTGTTTTTTTACCACACAATTAAATGAAATATCTATAATTTATTCAAAAATTAGCAACATTTTATTTTTTATGTGTAGCTGAGATATAACAAGAATAGGAGGTTTTCAAGGTACTATTATTTACTCCTCCCTTTTCTTAGAGTGTCTGAAGAAAGAAGCTCTGTCTTCATGAGGCTTTGGATTTACTACCGAACCTACCATCCGAAAACAATGATGCACTAATAGATGATCTTCAGATGAAAAAGTCACAGCAAATTATCTGCTGGAATTTTCTTTAGATTCTTAAGACGACGACTAAGAGAATGTGAACAAGACTGAAGATGCAGTAGTTCAGGTTTATAAAATACAGTTATTTTCTACCCAGATTGCAGTGCTTTAAAAAACATTCAATCGAAACCTCACTCAAAATGTACAAAGCGTAATGAAGTTTTGTGTATTAATGAAAAGAAAAACTGTTTCTTTGAATATCACCAAATACTGACGGTACTTTAAAGTAACATTTTAATTAATTAGTTTTAAAGGATTAAATTTCCCGAAGTTGAGTATTTTATTTATGTTTTCTTCCCTTCTTATTTATTTATATCCCTTAATTTTCAAAGTAGAGATTAAAAAAATATTGCACGAAAAAAGTTGCTGTAAATCATAATGCGGTAGATAAAGGGTTAACTTATTAAAAAATTTAGGAATGATATTTTTATCCGAAGGAGAGTTTAAGCTATTGAAATAGACCAAAATTATTAGCAAACGCCAATTTTTCACTATTTCGGGAGCGTATAGAAATCTGCTAATAACCTGAAGACAAATGTAGAGAAATAAGAAAATTTTTCTTTATCCAAATTATCAAACAACGCATCAATTTGAAGCAAAAGTTCAGCGTGACATTTACAATAGAATTTAAAGTTGAAAATTCTATGCAAAGTCGTGTCTTTTTACTCTAATTTCGTTTGAAAGCTGTAACAGTAAAGGATAAGGGAAAAAGTTGGTGTCCACAAGTTAAGCATAATTGATAATTATGTGAATAAAGAGGGAACTGTAAATCAGAATGGTGGGAAACGTGATATGCGAGTGTAAAATGGTTATAAAATAAGGAAGCAAATCAAAAGAATGATAATAATTAATTTTATTATCCAAAGTAGCAGTTTGGAAGAAAACTGAGCATGGCAAGGATTCACACTTTAAAGAAAAAATGAAAAAAAAAACATTAAATAAAATACTGATGTTGCAGTTTAATAAGGCGTGTGGTCACCTCTGACAGCCAGGCACGCTGCACAGCGATTTACCATATTTGCTATGAGATGATGAATGAGTTGTGGGCTCAAACGGTTCCAAGCTTCTTGGAGAGCTCTCTTCAGTTTTGTAACGGAGCTTGGTGGGTGCGAAAGGGCTGCAATTTGTCTCCCGAGCATATCCCATACATGCTCGATAGGATTTAAATCAGGGGAGTTCGCAGGCCACGACATGAGGCTGGATGTTTTCCGTTTCAAGGAAGTCATCAATCAGCACCGCTCGGTGACATGATGCATTATCATCCATGAATATAAAGTCAGGACCGACAGCACCTCGAAACAAGTGAACATAAGGCTCAAGAATTTCGTCTTTGTATCTTTAAGCAGTCACAGAACCCGTGTCAAAAAAATGGAGGTCTGTGCGGCCGTCCATCATGATGCCTGCCCATACCATTACTCCCCTTGATGGAAAATGATGTCTTTCCGTTATGTTTCTTGGTTCAAAACGTGTTCACCGTTCTCTCCATATCGTTACCCGCCGAGAATCACTACTCAGACTAAACTGGGACTCGTCACTGAACATCATATTGGCCCACTCTCCCACACTCCATTGTTGATGTTTCAAATTCCAGTTCAAATGAGCGCGTTTATGCGCAGACGTGAAGGGAATGCAAACTGCTGGTCTTCTGGCATACAGGCCAGCACGACTGAGTCTCCTGTAAACAGTTTGTCTCGAAATTCGTATTCCTGTGGCGACTGTGAGCGCCGAACCCAGTGCTCTGGCAGTACTGCCCCTTTGACGTCGCGCACTTATTACCAAATATCGGTCTTGGCGAAAGGTTGTGACTCTTGGTCGACCTGATACTGGTTGTCGGGTAACATCTCCCGTTCTTTGAAACCTCTGCCACAGTCTTGAGATCACAGACTGGTCCACATTCAGAATTCGAGATACTTCAGTTTGTGATCGTGAGGATTCCAGCATTCCAACGATTATTCCTTTCGTAAACATGTCCAATTGGCGTCTTTGTGCCATCATCCCCCTTGTTTGATGGTTAACAACGTTCCTTCGCACTTCAGTTGCACGAAACTTGTCTGAACTCCCTATGCTGCGTGAATCGGTTTCTCCGCGTTCTGACATGCCCCGTTGTTTCAAGCAGGACGTAGGTGACTGAAAAGTTTTGCATGAACCCAATGTTTCTTCTTCACCCAATTAAAATCCGCAAGAAATTTGGAATAATTTTACGAATATTTACTCCATGTTTTTCGCATTTTACGATTTATGCTTAACTTTTAGACACCAGTGTAATTTCAACCTGAACAATAGTTAATTTACTAATTTCTTAATATATTCTTCTTTAAGAGAGGTACAATTGAGCCTCTTGAATTATCTTCTTGTAATGTAATTTTTTTGTTGTCGTTCCATGTAAAACTATCTACACATTCATTTTAAATAAAAACGCATCTAAAAAACTTCCCAGTTGCAGAAGGAAAAGTGCCACTTTACATTTTAATTGGGTGTGTGATTACTTTATTGCATGTAACTAATACTCATAATCTTTATTGACTATTATTATACGTTGGCTATCCAGGAATAAGTTCCGTTTAAGAATACAAAAGAAGGAAACAATAATTTAGAATGAACTTTTATTAAATAATGAGCTACAGTGATCAACCATACTATAATTTTCATCATATAGGTACCACTATTGCTTAGAAATTTATTGCAGCGGGGCTCGAGTGTTTGAATGCCTTTGAAGGTGCAAATTCAAATGGGGCAGAAGTTAAAATTTTACATCGCAACTCCTCAAAGCATTGTTACGCGTTATGCGCAGTGTGTGGTTGTACATTGTCATGAATGAGCAAGATTCTGTTCCGAAGAATGATACGAAGTTTATTCTATAGTGGATGACGCAGTTTTCTAAGCGTCTCGCAATAACGTGCAGCGCTGACTATCCAAGTGTCACGAAATTCACTAATAAAACACCCTATCGATCCCAAAACACTTTACAAATAAATTTCTGAAGCTTGTTTAGTAGCTTGGTATTTGCCTGTATTGGTAATGACCAGTGTCTCTATTCCATCGATTGCAAATAGGATTTCGGATTATGTGACATATCCAAGTCTCACCACTAGAGACGATCCAGATTTAGAAAGACATCAACTTTATAGAATCGCATCAAGAAGTCTAGAGCACTACCCTGACGTTTCAATCTCTATCGCTCTGTCATATTTTGAGAAATCAACTAGGCACACAGGTTTTTGGATTTTTTTTTTCCGGACACAATCTCATGCAGAAGTGACGTGAAAATTTGAGAAAATTTCAAAAAACGTGTCGTTATGATGGGATGTTTGGTCTCCATAATTTTCGCATTAACCGCTGCAATTAAATCATCCTCATCCGCCGATCCAGTATAGTGGTTAGTGATGCTGAATGTTGTGCCATATGACATGGGTTTGAATCCCGGAGAAGGCATGGATGTTTATAAATGTATAGTGCCTTCACGGCATTCTAGGTAGCCGTTGAGCCATAAGTTCTCTCGTGAGGTTGGGGGAAGGGGAAGAGAGGCGAGAGGATCATGATCACCCCCAGGGTATTCTCCCTCAAAATTGGGGTTGAAACCGAGCAAAATCGTACTGTCACCTGTGTGGTGCTCAAAGCTAAGGCTAACGACAGGCATACAAATTTAGTCCCTTGCCACGATGAGTTTCGTGGACCTTGATCTGATATTAGTGTCGATCAGGTGGCATAAGTAACAACAACAAAACGTCCTCAATCAGAGACGGCCACCTACTGTCATTTGTTATCGTGCACATTTTCACAACCTTTATTGAAGTGCTATACCCACCTTCTGACTATTGAATCATTTATCACATTGAGTTCGTGCAATTCTCTATTTATTTGTCTGTGAATTTCACAAGTTTTGGCGTCCTTTGCATTGAGAAATTGGATTACCGACCGTACGTCGTGTGCAGCGGGATGCTTGACGATTTTTTCACAAAAAAACCTGATAAATTTATTTGAAAAATATTACCACATTTTGAAAGCTGTGCACATTCTGGAAAAAAAATTAATTAACTATCTGCAAATTTTAAAAAATGATAAATATGCTATTGAAAATGGTAGCTATGCGTAGTGATATAACAAAAATTCTCTCTACACAAAAGACAATTTAGAGAGGGATGAACCTTTAGTCTATATAGGCAAGGCAGTCGTACCCGGTTTCCAGCCTGAAGGCAGCAACCGCATGCCGTCTCGGGTAATCTGGGATCTTATTCAGCGTCTCCCTCCAAGACTTATCACAAATTTGTTCATGTAAAAAAACCTTCATAGAACTTTTTCACACTATTTTTAAAACTCTGCTTATAGAAGAGTACAGGATTCCTCTCTGAAAGCACTGAAAAACACCAGTGCTGTCTTTAGCAAGAAAATCAGCTCTCTCATTTTCTTTGATATCCCAACGGGAGGGAACCCATTCTAATATAACATTCTTTTTTTAAGATCAAAATCAATCCAGTATTCTCTTCAGAATTTTCTCTGTACAACTTTTCTCGATATATCTCTGGAAAGTCCAGAAATTGAGTCAGAAAATAAAACGACATTCTCAAAAGCATCCTTTCTAAACAATCATTGATGAATAGTCGTTCTTCTACTTCACCATCAAACAGAGTTGTGTTTGGACCTAAGTTAGATAAAATGCAAATAGTTCTGAAAAAATTCCAACGCCTGCACTTCCGTTCTGATCCAATCGTAATCCATGAGTATAGACATGAGGCCAATCAGGCTGTCGGTATCTGGTATTTATAGTTTCTAAAGCAATGGCATTTGAAACTGAATTGGAAAATTCTTTCTTTCGTGCAACTTGTTTGAGATCCGTTCTTCTCTTTGCCAAGGGTATTAAAGGATCAAGTGGAGGTGGCATAGTTTCCAGAATATCCGGGATGTTTTGAAATGCTCTCTAATTTTCACAACTTTTTGGAAAAAAACCTTCTTGGATTTTTAGTCTTCTGCTATTGTTATTATAATTTCTCCGGTTACGCGATTCAGTCCCCAGTGCCACCGTTTTTTACATCGGCGCGCTTATGCGGTGTATTGAGGGGAAAGAAAAGGTATAAATAAGTAAATCCTTCACTTGAAGTAAGAAAATCCTACGGAAACACTGTCAAGGTTATTTTATTTCACTCAAAAGTTTTTGAAATAGTTTTACTGATAGTAGTGCAAAGAAAGGATCGTATTTCGGAAAAACGCATATAAACGCCAAAGGCAGTTAACTAAGCAATTGACCGAGGCGCACATTTACGCCGATGGCAGTTAAAGGGTTAAAAATGCAAACAGAAAATAAAATATCAAAAATAATTTAATTGATGCATTAAAATTTTTACTTATTTTTTTGATGAACTTACTCAATATATAAAATAACATGTTTATAAAATGAAATAAAGATAGATAGAAAATAAGACTTAGGATTCAAGGGAAATATTTTTTGTATTTCGAAATATTCTGCATTAAAATGTTAAAAAAGTCTTACATTTTTGTAAAACTAATTAAAAATTCAACAGTTCAGTTTTTTTTAAAAATAACTTCTAGAAGTTTTATTTGTAAATATAAAAATAATATGAACAATTTTTTGCCATCTATCAGGGAAAAAAGAAATAAAACATTTTAGGTTTTCTATCAAGTTTTAGTAAGATATAATTAAGGACTCAAGTAAAATCCGAAGTACTTTCACCCCAGACAAAATTAATTTCCTCTAATAAAACGCATTTCTTGTTTGTCAAATAAAGCTTGAAGTTTCCCAATATTTAAATCGTGACTAAAATACCAATCAAAGTACAAAAGAGGAAAACTTTCATTAAATCTAAGTATGATTAGATTTCTTAAGCACAGTTGAAAATCTATTTCTTATCTAATGAGTTTCGAGAATTCCGCTGCTTTAGTTATCTGATACACGAAACTCATCCATTTATTTTAATGTTTATGCATTAGAAATAACAACTAGATCTTATTGTAAACATGGATTAGTTTATATTGTAGCAAACCATTTTATTTTTATTTTGGGGGGGGGGGAAGACTTAGATTGCTTAGAACAAACCTAGATAGCTCAAAGTTGATATAGGATTAAAATTGAATTTACTTCATTGGTTGGTATAGGAAGAAATATTTTTCCCTATACCAAACCCCAAAAAAAATTATCTGATTATTTTATGTACGTTGTATATTGCATTAAATAAACCTTTGCACACTAACAAATGTTTTGATAGTATCAAATTAAAGATAATATCAATTAAACACATACATTAATCTTTTTGTTGTTCACAGCCATTTTTAGAATTGTAATGCAAATAAAAAAAAATGAGTCGTTTTTAATTTTATTGCATTCCACTTGCATTAACTCAATATTTCGTATATACAGCCTCTGACAATAAAGTTCAGTGAATGATGTCAGAACTGCCGATCTGGCTACACTGGCGAAACAAAACGTTGCACATGAATAGCGGCAGGTGTTGACCACCTGTCCCCCCGTTGTTCAGTAGAGCGTCGTTTGTGTTATGTGTTAGACTTGCGTACAAGTACTTGGTTAGTGCGTTGGTTCTTAACTGAGAACAGGGAAATGAACGAACAAAAGGTCAATTAAAAGTTTTGTTTTAAGCTTGGCAAGACACCAAAAGAAAATTACACGATGCTGGTGCGTGTTTATGAAGATCAACCACTGTTCATGAAGTGTGTGTACGAGTGTTTCACCCATTTTCGAGAAGGCCGGTATAGTGTTTCTAATAAACCCAGAGGCCCCTGGCGGTAAAAAGTTTGAGGACCATGGGCACAACTGTCAAAAAACTGAAATAGTGAAAAGATTCGCTGACCTAAAATTCTCAAAATAAAATGCTAATAATAAAACTCAACAGCTAAAGAAAAATCTAAACTGTACTTAAAAGAAATTAAAAACCTTACTAAAGAGGGCTTACAATTTTTCTATACAACTTTATTTCTTGATTTCTCTTTGGCAAATTCAGCAATTATTTTAGCCCTATCTATTTAATCAAAAGCATCCTGTTCTATATATAACAAAGCCATGTTGTAAAATTTGTCTTTTCTACCATAACTTAATTCAGTGGCGTAACAGCCCATGAAGGCAAAGGCCTATTGTGCCCGTACCTTCGTGACGTGACCTTCGGCCCTGAGGTGCATGAGCAGATGTTCCGATCCCCCAGTGTTAAGTTTCTAAGAAAGTTTGGAACTCATTTATCGATTCACCGAAGGGATGAAAAGGCTGAGTCGACCTTGCCTAGCCCGAGGTTTGTACCTTGGACCTGAAGTGTGGAACCACGAAGCATTACCACTCATCCACAGGGCTTCCTTTTCTACCATAGTACTCCTTAAATAATTTTTAACACGCTTTAATACTGAAAAAGTTCTCCCACCTGATACATTCAATACCGGTATTTTTAAAAATATTTTCAAAAGGATCTCTACATTAGGGAAAGTATATCTCCACATTAGGATTTTTCTTGCAACTCGGTACATTTCTAGTGGTGCATTTCTAGGGGTTCATTGTATCTTTACCTTTAAAAATAGTAAAAACTGATCCAATTCATGTGGTCAAAATTAAAAGATTCAGTAGGGTCTTTGTGTAATTTACTTTAGTTTTTGTGTAACGCTTCTTAATTTCAGGAAATAATCTGTCGTCAAAAAATACGGTAAAGTGTTCTATTATAGTTTCATAAATCTCAGCTTTTTGCGATAGTTCAGCTCTTGCCCTATCGCACATGACATAAAATGAATTGGCTATGAAATTTCACCTTCTTTAAAACATCATAACCGACTTCTTTTCTTTCACAGACAGGACAAGTGCTTCCAGCAAACTTGTCCGGCTTTCTTTTCAAACGAGAGCTCTAATATATCAGCCGCTCCTTAATCCATCTTTCCAAATTCATTTCTGAAATTTTGGATATAATTTTCTAGAGATTTTATTAAACTATATCGATTAAATTATTCACACTTCATTTATTGCGATAATTTCCTAGCAGCATTTATTCTCTGGAGTATGGTTTTCTTAATCATGGTCATTAGGGAAGTTTCCTATTTGTCCATCTGTGTTTCAAAAGAGAAGTTGCCCCCCCCCCCCAGTATTGTGGTCTTTTTTCCACATTCGAATCACGAATTTCAGCCTGGGACGCTTTTATTAATTTTATTCTTGCTATTGAGGTTTAAATTCAACTAGCTTGAAGTAGTTTACTTTGAACTAGACATATCTTTTATCACATAACTTCATTTTATTTCATTTATCTTCACTAATAAAATTCACCAATGGAAATAAAAATCCCATTATACCAAGAAGGAGCTGTGCTATATCAAAGAAATTTGGTAAGCATGTTTATACATCTCAAAGATGAGTTACATTCAAATTTAGAGATAGGGAGAAAAGTGTTGTGCTAGTAGCGTTACTTTGAGCATGTGGATCAAGGGTACTTTAAACACGCTCTATTAAGTTCGGGAGTTATCGTTGAGATTTGACGCAGTGAGTTGTTGTTGGTCCAGAATGACTGAAAAAGAAGACATTATAAACAGCTCGCTAAGTTTGAATGATGTAGTATTTTTTTTTTTCTAAAAAAGGTGGAATTTTTCTTTTCCCGGGAGGAATGTATCCAATGTGCATAATTTTTGGCAGCAGGGTCCCAGGAAGGTATTATCTAATGAAAACTATGATTCAATCATGCACAGGTCACACAACAGAGAAGACCGCAGTATTCACCACATGGCTTGGGAGCATGGTGCATCTACAGCAGAAATTACAATTTTTTTGGCACTAGAGTGAGGCAGTGAGTGATAACAAATTAGTCGTTTGAGAAATAGCTCCCAGACCGACGCCCTGTAGCGTTCATACCATAAGCTCCAAATCACTGGTATCTACGATTTCAGTAATGTCATATTAGAGATAACTGGATAGCTGAGCGGTGATGTGTTGTGTTCTCCAATCAAAGCTGTTCCTGTCTTGTTGCCAGTGATGCAGTGGAAAAACGGTGAATATTAGGGCCCCCTTTACAAAGTCGGGTTTTGGGCCCCAAACGTCAGTCAGGCTATGACCCCCCCTACTTCCGCGATAGGTGAGTATACGTTACGTCACATCAATGATAGCTTTATATTAAGTAGAAGGCCAGGTCAGCACCTGAAAACTTTCTGTAGCTAAGAAAAAAATGAGTCCTGCACTAAGAGTTATGGTATGACACGAGAAATTTTCTTTAATTGCCAGAGCACTCTCGAGGTTAATTCACACGCCCTGACTGCAAACTTGTACGTCATTCTGGTGTTTCAAACTGTTGTACTGCCATTCATAAACATCATTCTATGATTGTTAACAGGATAACGTGCACCTTTATACCCAGTTGTAACCCAACGGGTATGATAGAGTGCCAACGTGTTACCTTGGCCCGATAGATCACCAGAGCATTCTCCAATCGAGCACGACTGGGACATCATTAGACAGCAATGACAGTGTAATCCACAACCAGAATTAAACAACCTTATATTAACGTACCAAGAGCAGCAGGCATTCAATTCTATCTGGTAAACTGATATCCGGTTCTTATGCGACACCTTGTATACATGTTTGCTTTTGAAATTTTGGCGGTTATACCGGTTTTTAATGTATTATCATTTCACATTTGAAACGGTTCTTCTCGAGTTTACAATAACCTATGATCTCGAAACTTTGATAAATTAAATGCGTTATCTAGACAAATGCATTGCGGCAATGTCATTGTTCTACAATAATTTTTGAAGCGAAAACTTCTTTAGCAGCGTTGGGTACTTTTTGGTAGGGGAAAATCTTATGGGTTCGCGTCACCGACATGCTCTGACTGGCGCATGCGCAGTGTGCTGTTCGCTTTAGACACTTTTTGGATGGGTGAAATCTCGTGCGTTCGCGTCACCGACATGCTTAATAGCAGTATATCTGTAGCTATACAGCTGACGTATAGTGCTGTGTATATCTTATAAGTGAAATTGAATGGATTTAGTGAAAAGTTCAATGTGTATATACTGTGCATTGTTAAAATAGTGTTTTTGTTTGATAATTATTTGAATCGTTTAATTGAAGAATCATTGTGCAGTACAATAGTGAGCACTAAATAAATATACTAATATTTTTAAGATAAAAATAACTAACAGAAAATTATTTTAAATACTCGCATTTATTTTGGCTTTTAAAAATTTTATATTATTTAAAATTATTTTAAATCTTCGTATTTATTCTGGCGTTTGAAAATTTTGTATTATTTATTTTCTAATATTTAACCTCTGCAATGCATCACGCAATCCGGATTAGTATTTCACAGTGGCTTAGACGTTTTCTTACTACCGTGGTAAAACAGACTTCTAGTTGTTCAATCATATTTTTATCGTGGATTTTGAAATTAAAAATTTTATAAAATCTAATAATAATTCAAGATTAATGTGTTGAAGTGTAAAATATGGTTATTAATGCAAAATTATAGTTTATTACCTTATATCATTAAAATATTTAGTTTAAAATAATAAAAACGGTTCCGACTTTAATTTCATTAAATATTTTATTTTATTTAAAAATTTAATATTTCGAAATCATTATTTATTAATTTAAATTGTCAAAAATAAAATATGTGCTTTGCTATTTTTTTGCAAAATGATTATCTATAATTATATATCATTCGATTTTATTATTAGAAATTTACCGAAAAAATATTGTCATGGAATTAGGGCTATTTTAAAAATATCCGTTTTTCATATTTGTTTAGATCCATGATCCTGATGATGTCTTCAGACGGGACACTAAATTCACTAGAAGCATTGGTGTTAATGTTTCTCATTAGGCGAAATATGCGTTGCTCGTTGCGATTCCGAGAATGGGCAATACACATTAATGGTTGCCGTTTATATTTCGCATGGAAAATCTATGAGACAGATAAAACAATTTTTATTCGAAAATTTGATGATTTATACAAAAGAAAGTTCTGAAATACTCGAAAAAAGATTTGGCGAAAAATATGATAATGTATCGATGATTTTAAGTGGAGACTTCAATATTAACTTTGCAGATGATAAAAATGTACCACTAATTGAATTTCCAAATGAAACAATTAATTTAAATATGTTCAATGATCGAAAACTTAGTACTACAAAATATAAAACGACGATCGAACCGGTTCTTATGCGATACTTAGATAAATTTGAATCAAACATTTTCCTTTCTTACTTTAGTTACCATACGCCTATTGTATCTTTTTTAGAACAAAATGAAATAATTGAAAGTACAAAAAGTCTAAGTATTATTGAAATTAATGATGACAATGATGCAAACAATTAAAATAATGTTAAAAATCAAGTACATTGAAATTTAAGTAAATACAAATACTATCCATAAATAATATATGATTGTATATTAATTGTTATTTCAATTGAATTGTATTTATATTTTGTCATGATCTTGTACAGCCCGTAATATATTTGAATAATAAAAAAACATATAAACATGCATTTAGTTGTTGCTTGGAGTGTCAATAGATGTGAAAACCAGATTGATGTTGATAATTTTATAATCCAAACATTATGAAATTTAAAATTTTAATACTAAAAGTTCTAAATTTTCACTTCTATCGGCAGTCTCTATAACTGCCAATTCTTTTTATTTCTTTGTGATGGGATTCCCCCCCCCCCCCATTATAGTGTAGAATATATCCATTGGCGGAAGGGGACGGTGGGCGATTTGACAGGTGCCCTGTGGGCCGGAATGGTTTCGGACTGATTAAGAAACTTGAAAGATCGAATCGACATATGATTCGGTGAGACAGACATAAAATTATTTTTTATGATGATGATGACAATGAATGATAACTTTTTTGTTAAGTTACATTTCATACGGGGCCTTAAGGTCGGTATATTTTTCATGATAGGGCCAATTTCCTTGGCCAATCCGCCACTGGATGCATCCGAGAATAACTAAACGTGGCTGTGAACTAAAAACGAATTTGTTTGACTAAAAACGAACGAAGTATTCGTTTGATCGAAATAAAATTTATGTAAAAAAACGCACGAGAAAATTTTTGTACATATTGCAATAATGCATATATACGGAAGAAAGATGGTTAGGACTGCAACATGACTCAAATCTGTGGAAATCACCGTGGTTGCAATATCGGATGAATATTTTTTGTTACACATTTAATTTATAAATTAATATATCAAACTTGGAGCCCTTACTGGTGCTGGGGGTCCCTGGTGGCCGCCAGCCGCTTAATCCGCCTCTGGATAAACCCGTATGGGAGGACCGACGACCTCCTGAAAAAATCATGCATCAAAACAATGTTCATCATCTTTTTTGATAGTCAAGGCATTATCCACAAGGAATTTCTACCTGAGGGAACGACGTTGAAGGCTGCAAAGTACATTGAAATTCTGACCCGTTTCATGAAATTTCTGGGCAAGGTACGACCCCAGTACGTACAAGGTCCATGGTTTTTTGTTCATGACAATGCTCGCCCTCACACAGCCAATATTGTCGAACAGTTCCTGGCAAAAAAGGGGGTGGTGCAAATTGAACATCCACCATTCTCGTCAGATCTCAATCTTCCAGACTTCTTCCTATTCCCACGACTTGCTTTGAAAGGAAAGAGATTTGACGATATTTCTGACATCCAACGAAACGTGACGAGACTTTTGAACTCCAACTCAAAAGAAGACTTCTTGCAAAATTTCCAGGCCATGTATAGCAGATCTCAGCGGTCCATAGTTTTGAGAGGTGACTGTTTTGAAAGATATTAAGGCAACTTTCGTTAATATTTCACCTACGTTAATGTCACAGTACTATTCACCGAACTTTATTGTCAGAGGTTGTATGTCATATTATGTTAACGATATATATCGAATAATTGTTCTGTAATTGTTAAGACAAACATTTAAAATATGAACGAAACTTTTACATTCTTGATAAATTCTTCCGAAATTTTTAAAAAGATCAATCTGTGAAAGAAAGATAAAACAGGTTTAATTTCTATCGAATTATATCAAAAATGTAATAGCAAAACGAACCTTGTCAATAAATGAAAACTCAAATGTAGCTATTGAAAGAATACGTTTACATTGATTATTTATTCGAAACACTGCTTTAGTTCTGCGACAATGAAGAAATAAATTTTTGAACTTTATGATAAATGAATATGACGAGAATGAAAATGTAACGATACATAAAAATTGCATGAATAATAATTTATCACATTCAGAGGTAGACGTGACGCTCAGAGCTATGGAAAATCGCTTAAAAATTGAATTTTTAAAAACACCGAAAGAAAATTTATAGAAGAATTCTCCTTTAGTTACATACCATCACCACCCATAGTTTCCACGAGCTGGATTTCACATATATGGCGTTTTCTGTTTTTCTGCTACATCACACACAAACACACATTTTTTTTTATGCATAATTTGACAGTTTATAACATTATAGCTTCAATCACCAAATACTTTTTTAGATAATAATATATATTTTTTATTTAATTCACATAATGAAATGATGCTACATATAGGAGTAATTGATAAAGCATATGAGACATATATACTCGTATATAAAACATTTATTTTATAAATGTACATATTTTAAAAAATGATAAATATTACAAGAAAATCGCAATCTCTACAAATTAAAAATTTATTTTAAAAAACAAAACTCGATTCCAAACTTAACCTTCTTCCTTGGTTCAGTGGGAAAAAGTTTAAATTTTATCAGTCTATCTCGTTAACTTTTACATAGAAAATTTTTGGATACCGGACAAGAAAAATAAAAAGAAAGTGAAAAAATTTGGAACACTTTTAAATACACCTACTATCATTTTGGATGATTAAAAACTCCATTTGAGATCATTAATCGTGACCGTTAACGGAATTCCAATTTTTTCTTCTTGAATGGGCATTAATATTTCAAGCTCCCAAGGGCTATTACGTGGATAGGGGACATATTCCAGATGGCCCTAATTGTTTGGTAGACATCTCCTTTTACAAAACATATTTATCACAGATTGCATTCGTACGCCCGTGATGGAAATAACACTATTAATTCCAGGATAAGGTATGTAATGCTTACCGCCTCTTTCTTGTTCGTATATCGGGGGCTTCAAGTTCTATCAACACAATCTATCATAGCTGCTATAAAATAGAATGCATCATTTTCGGTAGCGTATACTTATGCTTACCAAATTAAATGTATGTTATAGCATATGAAACTATTTCATTAATTAAATAATAACACTAAAAAAAACAGCAGATCACTCCAATAATCTTAAACTAGTTGTTTCTTCTTAAAGAGGTACACAGACCGTGAATGGAATCTTATTTAAGCTTAAATGCCATCTTCGATTCATTCACGTTCTTCTCTTCCTGATTTATATGAATTATAAATCTATTATTATCTAATTGATGTGTTATATATATAAAACCGGGTTTTATTTCTTTCTTTTCTTTCTTTTTTTTGTAAAAATATACCGAAGTTAATAACATTTTCAATTAAGATTAATTTTGACTCTGTTGATCCTCTGTGAAACATATGCATAAATTTATAAACAACCGTAAAATACGGCATATAACGTACATCGCCGTATAACACGCACCCGTACTTTCAAGCTGTAATTTTTAATTTTTAGGTATATTCGGCGTATAACGTGCCCCCCTTTTTTTTTGTACGAAGAAACCTAAATGCACGTGCTCAATACTCTTATGTTTTGAAGTCATGTACTTGAGGTATTATTCTAAACTTTAAAAAAAAAGTATACTTCTAGAACTACAACCCTTTAAGTTCTTAAGGAATGTCATTTCTTTTAAATAAACAGTATTTCTCGATAAATGTGTATAAGTCTGATTTTTTTCAATGCTCATCTTTTTTTACTTTCAAAGCTCTCATTTTTATACGGGGCGTATAACGCGCACCCAGAAATTACGATCTTATTTTTTGTGTTAAAGGTGCACGTTATCCACCGGATTTTACGGTAAATCAACTAGAACAAGCTTATTAAAGTAGAATAATTTATTGATTCTTTATACAAAAATTGAAAGAACAGGGAACATTTCATACTGATAAGTAAAACAAAAAAGTTATTTTTTTTCTCTTTCAGTTATTTAATAAGAACATAAGTAATCGAAATAAGTATCATTTATACATGTCTAAAACTTGTCACCACTATAAAATGTTCTTAATGAAAATAAGTAAAACTAATTTTCATACAGAGGTGTATCCCTGCTGAAATTTTTTTTTTCCATATTATAAAGGAGTTTTTGTTTGATTCTAATTTAGGAAATTAATTATTGTTTATGCATTACTATCATCATCATTACTATCACCCTTTAACGCGTATACGTTTGCTTATATATTACTGTAAAAGAACGAAAAAATACGCTTTCATTTCGTTTATCAAGTTTTCTACGGAAATTATTTTCTATAAAACTATGTTTAGTTTATTTCATAATTTTCCGAAAAAGGTGCATATATTAGAGCTTATAAAGTATTTTAAAGCAAAAATATCTTTAATGCCATGAATAGAGGCTAAGAGAGAATCATGTGATTTCTTTCTGTATTTTATTTATTTATTTATTTTTTGTAAATTGGCGTGACTGATTTCCAAAGATTCTTAGTAAATAAAACAATATAAATGAAATCCTGACTATTTAACGAATAAAAATAGTATTATTTAGAATATAAGAAAAATAAATTCACTCAGTTTTATCGTAAGAAAATAGGTAATCCGTGTTTTCCAATTGACGTATGCTATAAAATGCTCAGCCGGAAATATTGCTGCGATACATACAGAACAAGCGGCGCGTCGCTCTTGATTTGCAACACCCAGAGGAACTATAACTGTCTACCGGACCCAAACCAATAGGTTCTGATTCTTTGATAAATGAATCCTCTGGTATGGTTAGGTAGTTACTAATCTTAAGAAAAAAGACTATGTGTTTGCATGTTACATAATTTAACGGCGAACATCTGATATAAATCAATTCACGTACACTAGTTAATGAAATTTCTTGATCATAAAAATAGGCATTTAATCAAAGATGAATTACCAGGTATATAATAAATATAAAATGATTATTATCCATAAATTGCATTAAAAAACAACTAAAAAACACCTTTTTATAGTTAATCGAATTTAGTTGTAACAAACTTTTAGTCGCCAAATCTGGAAATGGGATCTGAAATTAGTCGCCAGGCGCGGTATGAGATCTGAAAATGGAAAATTATTAATCCTTATGATCCTGATCAGGACAATGGAACAAAATTATTAAATTATTGTATCGTTATCGATCCTGGACAAGTAAGCAAAATTTCGAATTTATCTGACTTTTTGAAGTGGGTAAAAATTGAGTTAAAAGATTCCGTTGCATACGTGAAGCTTATAAAGGGGTGTTAATTATAAAAAGGGTAATTATTTTTATTTTATGAAGAAGGAATTATTATTGAATGTACAAGACTGATATGATCACTAAAAGAAAAAAGGAAAGCTATTTTATTTATGCTGTACAGTGGTGTGCCGTACACCCCCGCATCGCGGGAGTCCCGTGACTCTAGACGACCCAAAGCTTGACTGACACCAAGTACAACCGGCTTGGCGCTCGAAACCTGACATTGTAGGATGGCTCTTACATTCTCCGTTACGCCAATGATGTTGTACCTATTTTATGAATTTTCTTTATTTTAACTCATAAAAACCATTTGAAGATTTATCAAAATATTCTTTTGTTTTCAATAAGCAACGCTAATAACAGCCGTATTTTAATTTTTCTGATATCTTCTTTCGATTAAGCCATGTTTTTTATTTATTCACTTTTTTTTTGTACAGCTTACAACTTCTTCTTCTCTCAATTTAATGTGATTATGGTCATGAACTCGTGGGTGCTGTGTCACGGGTTCGAGTCCTGATGCCACTGAAGTTCCACCATGGAGAGAGGGCTGATGCATGTTAAATCTGTCGAGGTTCAATATCTTCCTGTTGGTGTGGTAGTTAGGAGATAGGGATGTTAGGCTCAGGTGTCGTCCTCGTCATTTGACCGAGGCTCAAATTTACTAGGCCCATTGCCAATAGACCTCGTACGACTTTGTAGTGTGGCGTTAACACAGCTCTCACTCACTCCGATTTTAAATTTTTACTCACTCTGATGTTTCAATGTAAAAGTTTTCGATGTTTTGTACAGTTTTTCTTTATAATTCAATATTGTATAATTCAGTCCATAGCTTTTGCGTACTATACGTATATGTTAATTGGAACAAATTTCACATTAATAAATATTCATCAATGCTTTTTAGTTTTTTTCTTAAACTCAGGTTATGAAACAAAATCTATGCTTTAAACTATATTGTGTGAAAATTTTCTTGCAATTTTAGTCTCCCTTTTCATTACTTTAATTATTTAAAGCTTTCTTATTGGATTATTTCAATTCTTTCAAAACTCATGATAATTTAATCCTTCTAAAATCTCATCACTTTCTTAATAGTAACATTAAAAATTAAAACTCAATTTGAAAATTTTTCTAGGCAATAACCCATTATTTACCCTCCATACGGCTTGTGTAAAAGCCATTGCCACCGCTAGATGTCGCTAACGAGTTAATTGCCATCGTTTTATGTCTTTATATGTACATAAGTAGGTTTATGGAAACTACAATCTTTCTAAGTATACTGAATAAAATTTTTTTATTTCGCACAGACTCTACTTCCATCTGCGTATTGAGTGAGCTATAAGGGTCCTTTACTTAAAAATGAAGTTCCGTATAAAATCAATTCTCATTTATAAGGGCATCGTTTGAATTGTAATATTCTCTGAAAACTTTTTGAGCGCGTGAATTGATATCTTCCAATAAATTATTGTTCCGTGGAAATTGTTCAATGAAATGTTTAAAGAAAAAAAAAAACATTTTTATAAGATTCTTTTGAATTATTGTTTAACTTTTTATGTAACATATTTTAGTTATTTGGATATTTAAAATTAATTGACTATAATAATATGTGTGTTTGTGTTAATTTTATCGTGGATTTTTTAAATTCGGTTAGCTGATGCCAATAAATATTTTCGAGGCTGTATTTTAAAAATAAGCTCTGACTTTAAAAAAAAATTATTTTTAAATTTTTTTTTCAAAAAGTTAATTTTTGATTTTTTACACTATTTATTTCATTAATTAAAAGAACATAGATGAATCTAAATTAAATTAATAGTTAGTATGTATTTTTATTCAACAAAATTTTATAAATGAGGTCATGTTACTGAATGAATTGTCAAATTTAAGTTTCTTTACAATAATAGTTTCAAGAAGTTTTGGAAACACAACATGAGTGCGAATGTGGGCTTTAGTGAAAAACTGTTAAAAAGAGTTGATGCTGGATAAAAATTCAATGAGTTTTTTTACTTCTTTTTAAATATTACCCCAAGAAAAATAATTTCATAATACCGAAAACTTCCGGAAATCAAACTTTATTGCAAAAAAAATTCAATCAATGATGCTAGAAAATCCCAATACATCTGAAAAAATCAATAATGCAGAAAAATAATTTTAATACAGCCAAACTCGCAAGAGAGTATAATAATATCCCTCGTGTATTATTAATGGGGTTTAAAATTAAATGCATTACATTACAAAAAAATTTTGGAAAATAAAAAATTAAGAAAACATTTTCATTGACAAATTACTAAAAATATAATAGCAATTTTTATAAAAGGCAAACATAAAATATATAAAATATAAAATACTGTAGAAATACCTATCAATATGCATCCCAAATATTTTTGTTTACGATAAAAGCAACTAGCAATAAAATTCAGATGTCAACATATAAAGGTCAATGAAAACTATCTGAATAAATATATACGGTTTCAATTACTGCTGAGAGCTATAATAGTTTAAGTTCATGATATTATGTCTTAGAACAGCGCGAACAAGGTTCTTCTGTGTGATATACGGAGAAATAGACTTCTCGTTGTTTGACCACGGCTCAAAATTACAAGGTCCGTTGTCCATAGTCATTATGTTACTTCAGGGTGATACATTAGTAAATAATATTGCTATCCATCAAACAGTGGGTGTAATACATGTTAAATTAAAATTGGTATACCATAGTTGTGAAAAAATTTGGGTCAAAAATACCCCTTAAGAATATTTTTTTTCCAATTGATATAACTTTATAACAAGGAGAGACATGATTTCTATTTAAAAATATTGTAATCACATACAATAAACAACCAAAAAACATTCCGAAATAAACTTTTCAAACGGTTTTTGAATGACAACGATCAATTTTCTGTGTTTGACTTTCTCATAGTCAGGTATAAAGATAAAAATTGAAATATAAATCAAATAATAGATTGTAAAAGTGAAATGAACCTTTTTTTTTTGTAAAAAGGTTGTTAATTGAAGTTTTTCATTAAGAATGCAATTTAGACTCACTTCTAGGAAACTCATCTAAAGTATAAGCGCATTCAAACCTAAACTATATAATTATCACTAATGTATTAAAAATTCAAATTAATCTCCCTTTTTCTAAGTGATGACTAAATTCTTTAAGAGTCCTTTTTATTAAGTTGACCAACATAAATGGACTAGAAAAACGCACATTTAACTACATTTTCTGAAAGTTAATATAAATTCGTTTCTAACAAATGTATTAAATCAGAAGTGTATTCAACTTGTCTTGGAATCAGAGATTATAACTAATTATACCACCACACTAACTTTTTTTATTTATCCTATTTGCAAAATATAATAATTTAAAAATGGAATAAAAATGAAAAGGAATCTTTCATGCAGATTATTTCTGTTCTATACAAAGGGTCTGCATAATACATGCCCATAATTCTCTATAATTTTAAGACAATCGCTTATGACAAGACAACAAATTAAATTAGCACCTATGCTTCAGGTTCTCATTGAAGCATATTATTTATTATGCGTTTGAACCATATTATTTCTAACTACTATTAACTATATGAATACAGAATAAAAAAATATAGGACTGATATTTAAAAGTTATTTACTGAAGTGAACTTCTAAACAATTTCTTGTATACTAAATTATTTACAAACTTTTTAGGTAAAAGTTCAATTCTACTAACATTTTTTTAATTACGAATTAATATACTACTTTTCTCTATTTTTCGTTTTCTGTGATTAATATGCATCTTATTTGAAACCAAACTCATTCTCTATATGATTTAAGAAATAAAATGTTATTTCTTTTAATGTCTTAGTGACGCAAAAAAAAAAAAAAATCGAAATGAATATTTAAAAATGAGAATATTTAATGCTTTTTTTTATAACTGTAATTATTTTTCATTGCTTTATTTCTAAGGATAAAATTGTGCATGCTTTTACAAATGTCGATAATAATTAAAATTTCAATTTTTATCGAAAAAGCTACTTAGCCATTTAAAAATGTTATTTTTTTAAATGATTTTCTGAATATTCTGTATTAAAGAAAAAAGAAAACATAATTTGTAATTTATATTACATGTGGACTCTTTAATATCTAGTTAACCCTGATAAAAATAATGCAGAGATATTCAATTTTTTAAGCATTTAAGAGCATTAAAATGGCAATTAATATTTCCTACATCAGATCAAAAAGCTTTATGCTAAAAACATTATCATTTTGGTAAAGCTAAAACATTAGTTTGTGTGCCGCAGAATATTTTTTTAATTATGTATAAATGCTGCAAAAAATGAAGCAATTTTTACTTATAGTTGAAAAACAACCGCTGAGAGAAAATTGTAAACGGGGAAAAGACAATTATTAATGGAGATAGATCATTAACCGCTAATCACAAAGAAATTATGTTTAATATCACTATAATTTTTTTTCCGTTGATTTGTCTCTCTCATTCATGTATAAAATACATAAGAAACTTATAAATAATAAAGTGATTAATTTTAGAGAACTGTATTTTTATTTGAATTAATTAAAACGTAATAAAAACACTAAGTACTTGTTCCATTTTTTTTGAATTTTTTTTACCTTTATTTTTTGTACTCTTTATTCAATATACTTTCTTTATTCAAGAGCATTTTTATTTAAGCCGAAATATGGCTGAAATTTTATAAGCCGTTTCATTTAATAATAAATATACTTTTAATTTTTGCTTTCAAAATTTTTTTCATGTATGTGTAAAATGAATGGTCGATTCTGGAATGTTCCAGAAGTAAATCCAGACGACTCGTTTTATAAACTGGCTACAATAAATTAATACAGAGAATTTGAAGCAGAATTACGATAAAACTATTCTCTCCCCTTTCTCTAAATATTGGGATCGTCTGTTGCATAATTAGAAAGAGATAACGTAAAATTATAAGTTTTGCAATCTTCCGTCAAAGACCGACATCTATAGATATTAGAGGGTTAAATTCGAGTTCCATCAACTAGGGCATAAGATCATTGATCCTAACGTTGCATTATATAAACATTTCAAGATGAGTGAACCGTTTATTGACCACGTATCATTTAATGTAGAATTAAAGTTGGGAAGCCTGTAAATTTTGCTCTCATCTGACGTTCATTAGAGTTCAACTCAAAGAATAAACTGAGTTGAATAATCTTAGAGCAAATAGGAAGTAATATACGATTCAATATTTATAGGGCCCCTTAAAAGAAAGAAATGTAATAGATATAGACTTTCAAAAGTATTTCAATTTGAAGTAATTAATTAATTATTCAAAAAGTCATCCTTATAAACGAAATTCATATAAAAACATATTGCCCTCACCATTAGTTATTTCACCTAGGATTAGTCATTATCAAAGTGCCATTCGAGGAAATTATCCTTTCTATGTCAATAGATACTGGAATCATTTAAGTTTGATTCTTGAGGATGCACATACGAAAATTTTTACACTCAAATTGGAAAATGAAAGCATTAAAATATCAGGAATCGGGAAGATTAACTTATCGACTACAGAAATGTTTGAAACAAATTGCTATTAATGAAGATAAAATTCCACTGAAATTACTTGCAGTCCTCTCTCAGCTGATCTTCGAAGTCGTGCTAGATATTTTCAATTTTTCAACACGCCAAAATATCTTTTTCTCATGATTGAAAAATAAAAACTAGAAAAAGGGGAATTCAGGTGATGAAGCCCCTAAGAAAAAACCTAAGTTTATGCATTCAAAGTTAAATGTTCTTGTAAAGAAGTGTTTGTTGAATAAAACAACTGCAAAAATTATTTAAAGGTTGAAGATTTTCCATTCGATGGGAGTAGTGGAAAGATAGTTGTGATATTAAAATGAACAACTCTGAATGATATAGGAAAAAATTAAATTGCAGACAAGGGAGTTGTACTGTGTGAGAATTAACATTGAACAATTTATTATTTTGCGATCTCATTTACACAAAAAAGAAAAAGTCGAAACTGCTTCGATTTATTGATTGTTTATTAATGTAGCACTCTGAAGCAATTGGAGATACTCTTCATTATTGAAAGTTGAGGAGGGCGACACTTGAGATGAAACTCAACCCTCCAAACTACTACTCCAAGCCAAAGTAAGAGGTTTGATCCGTTATAGATTTAGCGTGAATTGGCATCTCCAGATACAGAGCCCTTTGTTTACCCGAGACTAAAACCCAAGACTCGATCGAAGTGGAACTGCTTTAAGTTGCATCCTAAATATCAAGGACCAAATGCGGTCTAAAGTAGAAAGCATTATGACCAATAAGATGCTTCGATGCTAGGAAAGTTGTTCAACCGGGGTTACATTTACATTAATTGTTTTAATGAATTCTTAACTGATTCTTGGGAAGGAATAAGGCAGAACGGCCGAATGTAAGAACGTATACTACCTTTTTGCATTCTTGACATCATAGGATTATTGGCAGTACATTCCCTTTATATACAGTACATATGTAGTATATTCTGAATACTGGTATCGGATACTATTGGTTATAGTTTTTATGAATTATCGCTTGCCAATAAAACACTTAATGCATTTAAAGTATATTAGTACTCCCCCCCCCCAACACACATTTCCTACGTCTTTTATGGGTGTTTCCTGTTAAGGACAACAATGAAGATGTTATTTTTGGTAATTGTCATGCTTTGTAATATCGTGTATTTTAATATTTTTTATTTAAAAAAATCGAAATATAAACAAATCTTAAATTTTAGAAATTATAAATACATTTTAACGATTATCTTTATGAATTTAATACTACACCAAGAAGAAGTAGCATTGAGTCAAAATAAATGTTCAATTTATTTTAGAATGATCTTTTTTGAGACGGTTAAATTTTTCCCTTTTATGCAAAACAAATGTAAGGGAATATAAAGTTGTTTTAGATTTCTTATAAAATTTCTGTAATTAAAGCAAATTAAGATAATTAAAACTGAAGTATTAGGTATCAGTTACACTCAAAATTAAAATGAAAAATCTTTTTTCGAAATGACATGTCATAATTAATTCAACAAGATAATATGCAAATGGAAAATTTGATTCGAGAAAAAGAGCATAATTCATTTAATACTTGTCCTGGTGCAAATGACAGACAATTAACTTTAGGATTTTAAAGAGAAAAAATAAATGACTCCTAGTTTATGAATAGTAGGAAAGACTGAAATAGGAAAATTAAAGTTAAGCAGATTTTTTTTTAAAACTATGTCGGTTAATTAACCTATTGTCTGTTTAATTTATAATTCTTCAAAATTTTAGGAAAAATAGTGCATGTTATTTTGAAATAAAAAAAATAAAGCGTGATATGAAGTTAGAACTTTAATACACAAGTGTACGCACAAAGACCGATTAAAAAATCTTGGAAAATTTTATTACATTAATTACACTACGTGATATTGAATTTACACCAACCAGATGAAAAAAAATTGTAGAAACTAGGTAAACAGAGAGATACAGCATTGAAAAATAAATTATGTTTATTATGAAGTGATACTCGTAACACATAACAAGAACATTTTGAAATAATGCTCACAAAACAGAACGACAGCAACGTAAACTTAGTGGGTTTTACGATTATCAGGGACGTCGGTATTACGGACGTCGGTCGAAGATACACGCCTAGACACGGAGTTAGTATAAGTATGGATAGGGTCCTGATGAAAGTTCCTGCCACATCCCTGTCCACCATTTGCCATAGTTTGTTTTCTGAGCTCGAAGTGGCGGGGTATACAAGCAAAGCAACCATCGCATTCCAAACGTTATCAATTGATGAGAGATTAGGGAAGAATGGTAACCAGTGAAGCATTCGCAAATTTCGTTGAACATATTGGCTGTGAGGTCGAGGGTTAAACTCCCGGGAGAGGGTCCCTGAAGCAAGGGAAGCATTACTGCAGCACATCATTCATATATCGTTTGACCATCATAGAGTCTTGAGTACGCACCATAAGTAACTTGTTATCATACATGATGGCAACCCAAACCATGAAGGCCACGTTGCCATGCCATGGAACCTTCCACACATGTGACCAGATTGAATTTTTCATCTTGTGTGTACCATACTCGTGCACAATAGATATCATTGAACAAATAGAAAAGAGAATCGTTTGAAAACTTGCTCCAATGCCATTCCTTCATCCCCCCCCGTCACTCTAGTCTAGTACCAATACAAACAGAGCCATCTTTACTGAAAGGTCAATCATTGTCTTTTTAATTGATGCCGTGAGTGTAGACCTCTGGCAACCATCAAAAAGTAATTCGTTTTGGTTTACGTGAGAAGACACATGTTGCAAAATCCTGCCGTACTGCAAACTGATACAGAAATGTATTACTCGGCTCCAAACATTTGTCGGTGGATACGTCAATTTGTCCACACGTGTTGACACCACTGTGGCCGCACCGAAACTCTTGAAATGTACAGCATTTTCTTGTTTCTCTCTCAGCAATCTTTACTACAACCTGTTAGAGCCTGATTTGTCATATGGAACAAACTGCCCTTCTCAGTCTTATCTCCAATCGCAATGTCCATCATCTATCGAAATAATCTATCAGCTGTAATTTCCTGCGTGATGGTGGTGTGATATTCTCTGCAAATCACGCATCCTCTGAGGAAATGCATTTCCTCAGAATTTATTATGGGATTTTCATTCTCATGAGAATGAAAATCCCATAATAAATTCCTCCGTCGAAATGATGGCATGTATACAGTCTGCAGTCTGTATATTCCCTTGTATCCTATTAAATATGAGCCGAGTGCCTTTTATGTTGTTCGAACTACTACCCCAAAATTTACATAATTTTCTGTTCATTTTTTCTTGGTGTTGCATTTTCAATATCATATAGTGCAGGGGGGTTCTCAAATTGTAGCCCGTAGAGTTCCGGGGACCCCAGGACTTTTCTAGGAGGTCAGCGAAGGTATCTTTTTTACCACTTTTACAGACTTTGAAAAAACTCATAGAAAAATTGAAAGATGTGCCATATCTTATACTAGATCTCTAAATTGCTGCCAATGAAAAAAACTCTACTAGAATATGTATTTCGATCAAGAATATTAATTCAGGGGGAGGGGTATTCAAAATCATGGGGACCCACGATGTCAGGTTTGTACATAAAGGGGGGCCGCGGTGATCAAAAGGTTAAGAGCCGCTAATGTAGTATATGCGAGTTTGCGCTGAATCGGGAACTTTAAAAAGGAAAAATTACTGCTATAACTACTATAACGAAAAATAATTAGAAATTAAATAATTAATTCTTGGAAAAATTAGAGTATTTTATATTTCAACGAATAGATAATTTCAGAAAACTAGAATTGTTATACTACCTGAATTAAAGTTGAAAAATACCAGATAGTTTCTTATAATAATACTTTCCAACTAATGTTTTTTGAAAATGGGAAAAACAAAACAAATTTAATGTGTTTCTGTGTAAAAGCAATTTACAGTCATCAATATATATAAATCGTTTGACATGAAATTATGCCAACAAGGAAGTTAAAGTAATTACCAACGTTTCAAAAGTATTAAAGCAAAAATGATGACTTGACAATTTTTACTAAATTGTTTAGCATACTTTGATAACACATTAATATAAATTTTAAAAAAAGAATGATTTTTACTTAAAATTTAACTCAAGTATTCTGAAACTTAAATTTATAACAGAAAGTTGACTCACATTCACACTAATCTCATCAGAAGATTAAATATGCTTCTGATAAATTTCAACTCTTATTAGTATTTCAGTTTTTGTTTCAAGACCAGAATATTTCTTTGTTGTCTGATGTTTTTTATTCTTTATCAGCTCCCATCTTTCCATTAATTTTAATTTCAGGAATGAAATATATAATTCATATTTAAAAAAATTCATCTTATTTTTTTATTTAAAATGATTTTGTCCTTTTTAATTTTAATGAATGACATGGACAATATTAAAATATTATATATGTAGCATTTGCTAAAAATAAACCCAAAACTTCTGTGAAAGAAATTTTCAAAAATAAAATTAAATACTTGTTAAGATTCGATATGTGCTTTTATTTGAGAAAGATATTCTTAAATATTGCTAACCATATTAAAAAAAAAGAAACATACTTATTAAGGGGGGGGGGGAGGAATGAGTGATTTAAAACGAACAAAAAAGATGAGATCACAACTAATTATTTGTAAAAAATATGCTTAAGCATACTATCATATACAAAAAATATTAATAGTTCTTCCGTCTCACTTTTTGCAGAGAGTTTATCGTATAATCATTCCTTATGTTTGAATATTAAAAATTCTTTATACGCTTTACAGAATAAAATGGAAAGTGATGGTGTTTGCACATGTTTTTCAATAGAATACAAACTGATTTGATAATTATCTTTAGGTATCTAATGATTGACTAGCTGAAGATCTAGCGCTTAGAAATGGAGCATCCGGATGGCGTATAAAACGAAGGAAAATCCAACACTTCGGTATAAGTTCAACGTCAATATGATTCCGTTGATTTAAGAGAACTATGCCAATACCTAGTAGATGGATCAATGGTATGAGCAGATGTCGCCATTTGACACAGAAGGTGGAATTACTCTAAAGAAAGTAGGAGGGTCAAATCGCAGGATCACTCACCATTTGGCTTGGAGCGAGGATGGCAGGAATGAGTGAAAAATGACTGTACAGAGCATCAAGAAAGTAGTGGTCGACCGAGAGAAGCAACAGAACACGAGGGCAGAGTGATTATCAGTACGGAGATGAAAGACCTCCATATGTCCTTATCAAAGATACGTAATACAACGGACGTCAGGGACTGCATCCATTGACAACAAGCAACTCAGCATAGAAAGGATTAAAGTTAGAGGTCACAGCCACCGACTACCACTCATTGTTGTTCATCTTCAAGTGCGTTTGTAATGATTCTAGGCATATTTGATCCGAAAACTCTCATAATGGAGCATAAGTGTTTTCGGAGTTGAGTCTCGCTTTGAAATGAATTTCGATGACCAGCGAATACTTGTCTAGAGAGGCGACGACGGAAGACGGAGGTGGGAAACTCACCTGATCTTCACAGTGTGAAAACCAGGAGTTATGGTATGTGGTACCATTTTGGTTGTTTCCTTTGGTTGTTTCTTTTGGTTAACATCCAAGATAATCTTACAGCCCAGTGGTATGTCGATGAAGTTCTACTCCTCCTCATGATGATCTTTCTTTAATGGGTCTTCGAGACTTGTATTTCAACCGATTAATGTTTGGCCTCTCATTACACGCTTTTCTACTTTTTATTTTGTGCTTCTCTAATACTTTCTTGACCGATGCGATAGCCATATCACTCCCTTTTGGAATGCATTTTTACCCTGATGAAAAGGAGTATCCGATCGTCTGAGAATTTTTCTCGATGTGTCTGAGGTTCCTGAGAAAGCATCGATCTAACTCAACTATTGGAAATGTAAAAAATACAACTCATCAGGAGGACATCCTTCAACAATGTATGCCAATGCACAGCCTAATAATTTCTTGCATTAGAGCTAAATGTTGATTATTGATTTTTTTTATTTTTACAGCTACATTCCTTGAAAAAAAACATTTCATTCCAATGTGTGTGATACTGTTGGTGATGCACTTTCAATACATGTACCGATTTTTATCCTGTTCGAATGACTCAATCTTGGTACATCGCTTTTATGCTATACAGTGCATATGTAATTTCCAATTCTTTTAGTACCGTATAATTAATTCCATATTCTTTAATCCATTTTATTTAAAAAATCGAAGTATAAAAATTAATATTTATTTTCAAGAAATACCTTTGTTATGCTACAACAAACGTTAGCAATTATTGTGAATATTCAAAGTTTAGATTCTACTTATTATTATCATACATACAAATATATGCATCTTCAAATCTGTGCTATTTATGTTACATGTTAAATTTAATCTGGTGTAAATACTTATGAAGGCGTCTATCTTGCATTATTAATCAAGAACAAACAATAATCATACATTTATTCTAGATTCCCTTTTTAAACATTAACCACAAATCAACATCAATTTCTACCTCCAAACTATTTTGGGTGGCCGTGGTAGCCTAGTGTTCAAGGTAACAGACTCATGACCTGCGTGTCATGAGTTCGAGCTTAGTATCTCTGAAGACCAGCCGTGTAGTAGGGCGATGCACGTTAAACTTGTCGAGAGCTCAAACATCCTTCCGTTGGTGTGGTGTGCTAGTTAGGAGAGGGGAGGGGTGCAAGCTAAACTGTCATCCTCGTCACTTGACCGTGGTTCAAAATTACGAGGTTCATCGCCAAAAACCTTCTAGTAGCTGAACAGTGAGACGTTAATATTCAATCATTTAAAACTATTTTGGATCTACTCGAAATGTTTTACTTACGAAATAGAAACAATTAGGGAATAACGTTTAAAATTTAAAAAAAAAATAGTTGAAAATATGTCTTTAAACCTTAAAAAATAAAAGTAAAAAGTGACAAATTTTTTTAAAAAAAAGCTCTTACAACTTGTATTCTTAAGTCTGAACTTGATGAATCATTTTTAAATTAAGCAATTCAACAATTAAATGTCGATTCATCATCAATATCTAAATTTGCTTATTCTCAATGCTTAAGCTTATTTTATACATTAAAGAAATATTCAGCTTGAGAAGCTTAATGTTATTAAATTTTTTAACGCATTCTTACCTTCTTGTTATATTTTAATTAAAAACCAATGACCTCAGTTTGTCTGTTTTCCATTTTGCAAGTCTCTTTAATCAATAACCAAGCATCAGTATCCATTCAGACCACTAAACTGCTTTAGATCCATTTGAAAGATGAAGAACCCCAGACTCACCACACAAAATAGAATCGTAGTGATTGGGAACCAGTGTACCCGTGGGAGCAACATCGAATCTTTAACGGCGTTTTTCCTACCTAGGGAAATCGACGGATTGTTACGGAACTCCAGACAAAGCCACAGTCCTTTGGGGACACTAGCCTCACTTTCAGAGCTCTTATTCGACCGTCAGTATGGATGGAGGTGCCATCAGGATCTTTTCAGTCCGCCCATTTTCAAATTCAACGGTAAATTGAAGTCTTTCCCAAAAGATCTCTATTGCTTTCATTTCGATATGAAATCGACAGATTCGTAAGGTTTTCGTTTCGATTTCGCTTATGCTAATTGATTAGCTGGTGAATCCACTTGACGGTATTCATACAGTTATATTGTTAAGAATTATAGCTAGAAATTTAAATGATTGAGAATTTGAACGTCAGATTATGAGGGATTGATTGTATGTCTGGATATTGAAAGGTAATTTTGAAAGGAGATATTTCTTTCATAGTTGAAATAAAAGAAAACTGCAGTATATATATATATATCTGTGAATGAAATATATATATATATATATATATATATATAATGTATTAAAGAATCGATAATATAAGTAAAACAAACTAAACATTATTCCTGAAATTAATTACGCTTAGCTTAAATCTAATACATTTTATCCCCCGTAGAATTTTATTTCACTAAGAATTCCGAACTAATGTGCTTTCTTTTCTAAATACAGCAGATACTAAATGTTCTCCTCTGAGTTTTTCCTGTTTGAAAAAAGTAAGAATAGTGATAAGTTTTAATTATTTTTTAGCAATACAATCTATAGCATTTTAAAAGTGAAATAAAAACTTATGATACAAACTTATTATTGGAAACTAAGCAGAAAATAAAATAAATAAAATAATGGGATTAATAAGTTATTTAACTGAAAAAGCTTCATTTAACAATCAAAATACAGTATTTTATTGATCTGTACTATATTGCTTATACTACGGTATATTATCAATATACTGCATTACTTATTTTTTCATTGCACATTATTCAGTTAAAAACTAAACTAAAAGAAATTAAAGATGGAGATGAATTAAACTAAATATATTTCTTAAAAAAGGTATGATTCAAACAAATGACTTGAGAGGTAAGGTGTCAACAATTGAATTTGAATGCATACAGTAAAGTGTGTGTGTGCAAGATCTTTTACCTTACGAAGTGCAGGAATTTGAAGTTACATTGGTGGAACAAATTGCTGGAAATTCTTTGAAGAAGTATCAGTCATGTTCCATCTACAGACGTCTGTAATTTCAAAAGAACTGCTGGTGAAAGATTTTGTACCCTAGAATTGTTTATTGCTCTTCAAACAAATCGCGAATGAATTTGTTTCGATAATATGAGGCATTGTGTTTCAGAAGAATTCCAGTTTTGTTAGAATACGTAAGTTCAAGATAAATGGCTGCATATAGTCTCCAAATAGAATATCATTATTATTTCTTGTCAATTATTGGTTCCGTTTAATAAGTGAACTTAGTCAACTCCCTGTAAAAATATTCCACACAATTATGGAGCTAGTATCATTAGTTTGTAGTGCGCGTTTTGACTATTCGGATCATTGGTATCGTAGAGTGTAGTCATCTACGGTTCTCGCAAATTGTTCACGAACCCAGATAAAAGAGCGGCTGGCATCATCGTGTGGTTTTTAAAGGCACGAATCAATCTTCTGCTGTCATATACCATCAACAACAAAATCCTCTGCTTTTCACGATCGTGTCTCCTAAATCGATTGAAGTTCTTATATGATGTAGCATTGCTGTTTGGCATTGATTATTCTACACAAACATCGCTGATCTCGCTCATTAAGTAGACGAGGTTGATCAATGGCAATCGTTATCTATAGTGGTAATGTCAGAACTTATATATATTCTTGGTACATAATTGATACTTTGGGTAGAGGAATGGTGAATTCCCTAATTGATTCCGAAATGGAATTTCCTTTGCGTCTAGCTCCATCAAGTATTCCGTGTCCATAGTCAGAAATAACTCGTTGTGTGGCCATAATCATATCATTTAACTTTTCACACGATTTTCTTCAGTATAAATGAAAACTCTAACAATGCACTACCCATTTATATATTTCTTGCGTGATGCTACACACACGCGTGGATGTATGATAAAAAAATTTGAAAATTCTATATTGCATTTGAATAAATTATTTAGATTTAATCAGTGATAAATTTTATGTCAGTAAGCCATAGGAATAAGATAGAACAATTGATTTTGAAAAGCTTAATTGATTCAGAGCGAAGGAATTTATAAACTGATCTGTTATGTTACAAAGTGAGCAAAGAGGTATTTATCAGAAAGAGCTCATATTTCCATTTGTTAGTTTAATAATGGAAAGTGACCACACTTAAGTTTGATGGATGCAGAGAAATTTGATAGTGCTTTATGCACACACACAGTTAAGTTTTCGGTAACTTCAATTTTTAAAATGCTGAGGCTACATTATTAAGACATTTTAAAATGCTGAGGTCATATGATTACGGCATTATTTATATAAAAGAGAGCCCTATCTAATTTCTTAATTAAAATTCAGCATTCATAATTTCGTTAGTAATACATTAGTTTATTAAGTTTTAGAGAAATTGACTTTTATTTATAAAATGAATTTTAAAACGTATGTAATAAAAAATCAAGGAAGCTTTTTAATTTACTATAAATGAGCTGAATTGCCTCGAAATATTTCACTTTAGGTGGTAAGAACAGATTTTAATATAAGAAGAACGTTGTAATAAGCATTTTTAATCAAGTAGTCTAAAAAAAGAACGGAGACAGATTCTTAGAGACATAAACATAGAGAGTAGAGTATAATATTTATATGTGCAGACGATTTCTTAACTTATTTATGTTTATTTTTATAATTTCATCACACATTAGAATTAATTTTTTTATGATGAAATGTTGCATTTAAAAATTAACTTCAAGTAACTTTTATATTTGTGACAGTTTATAACTTAATGAATAATTCATACATTCGTATTCGTTTTTATTTAACTTTTTGAATAATTTGTATAACTTTTTATAATTTCGAATAATCATTTGAAACAATTTTATAATTTAATTTAACTTGTTTTATTCAATTATTTTTTAAATTTAAATATTTAAGAACTATTGCAATAAATAATTCTCTGTGGAACACGTTAGTCGATTACAACAATGAAAAGAATGTCCTGCCTTAATATTATATCTTCATTAAATTTGTTAGTGCATTCGAATTTTGTTTGAAAATGTCGGAAGACATCATCATGCTATGAAGAAACATTACCATAAATTTATTAAGGGAATGCATAATATAATTCAATAATTAAAGCAATTGACTATGCAACTAAATTAAAATCGAATACAATAGAGAAATTTAATTAAAATATTTATTTTAAAATACGAAAAGCTATTTTTACTATCCTTTTTAGTTTGAAATTTGATCTAACCATATTTAATTATATTTTTTTTTACCTTGTTTCCATATTTTTAGCATTAAAAAGACCACATGTTGAACTAAATTTGTCAAATGCATAATTTTTAAAGAATTATTTGTATAATATTTGTTATATAAATAGACTTTGTTATACTTAATTAAAGGTAATTTTTGCTTAAAATTTGTTTTCTCAATAATTTAATACTTTTATTAAATGTCTGATGCTGTAAAATACATCAGAAAGATGGATAATAATATGAGCAATTTTTCAAAATACACATACATACATGCAGATTTTTAAAGGCAGTACAGTTTGAAATTGTGTTTTTAGAGAATAGAGGATTCATACGCATAATATAAATTGTAAGCGGCTTTTTTGATTATTTAACTTTATAAGATAAAAGTAAACATTACAAGAGTATCTAAAAATATTTGTTAAGGGTAAATATTAAGATATAAACGCATTTTTACATAATAATGGCATGCATTAACATTTAACTAACTGTCCATATTATGCGTTAAATGATTTTGCTAATAAAACAATTGAAAATTTGAATAAAATTCATGCATTTTAAATAGGATAGAAACAGTTCACTTAGATTTTGGATTCTTACATCTGCTTATTATACATTTTTAGGTATATTTAAATGTACCTAAAATAAACTGAATTTCTTTGAATGTAAGATACAAAGAGAAATATACATATGTATAATATTTAAATTAAAATATTAGTGCAGATGTAATATTAAGTGGATTAATAAAATGATTTATTTGTCTAAACTCTTTTGATCTTTATTCTACGACTGCCTTTACATATAAATGCAAAATAGATTAATATTTTTGGATTTGCTTTTTCAAGCGTTTTCAATCATCATAAATTTGGGAAATAAATAAAAAAAAACTCTTTAAAATTTAAAGTACGAACCGCCATTATTAATGCTAAATCGGTTTCTGTATATCATACAGTTTAGTGGACTATCCGCGTTTTCCCCAACAATTCTCTTGGGGAATATCTTTCTTTAAATATTATTTTATTGAAAACTTCTTCCCAGAAGAAGACGTGGTGTATGTAAATTATGTCATGTATTTTAGTATTAGCCTTCGGGTTCGAGTAGAAGAGAGGGATAGCATGAAGATTAACGTAAAGTGAGACGAGAGCACTTCATAGATTATTTGATTAATATTAAGATTGCCGATTTGGTCAATTAGTTGTTAAATTAGATTCGATTCGTTTGAATTGGATTACTTTAGAAATTATCTTCAAATATAAGAAAGTGTATTGCCTGGAAGTGCTAAGTGTAAGTGATCCGGTTTATTATTTATCTCGTTTGCTTCGCGCGATTGCTCCCATATATATCAATTGGTGCATTTCTTAATATAGATTGCTGAATTTGTGTTGTTGTTGAGAATAGTAAACAAATTGTGTTGTTTTGACTATGGCTAATTTTCCTTCTAACCTTAGCACACTAATGGATGGGATAGCCCATCCATTACCTAAGGAATGCAACTCTAAGAGCAATAAAGTAAAAATATTTTTTACTGTACAACCAAATAATGTAAAAAAACCCTTTAACATTTACGCCATTGAGTTTTCGCCGTTCGTATCTTTTCCCAACGTTGGGATGTTTTCGCTTCCTTCAGGTGGAGATTTTTTTAAAAAAAGTGCATGTTTGAGAAAAACTTTTTTTCCAGAAACGTTTTTTAGTATAGTTGTTGTTATTTAACCCTAATCAAATAATCTAAATAATAAATCACGAGTAATTTATAATAAATAATTAATTAATCAAAATAATTAATACTTAACATAAGACTTTTTTCAAGATGAATATATATATATATATATATATATATTTATATTTATAAAATATACAGATTGTTACTGGCACTTGATATTTCACTCGCATATAGCTTTCGAAAGCCTGAAACCTGCGCCAATTTTAGCAACTAAAATGAAATACTAATTCTCGTGAAATATTGTATTTTCAATATCAATCATTAAATCTAGCACTGACATATACACTGCTGGCCACCGTAAATGCAAAACCAAGAAAGACAAGAGATTGCACAACAAAATTTATTTTGTAGATAACATGTTGACCAAGTATCAAATGATTAAATTTGTTGACTTCTGTGAAGTGTGGTTCCTGTCAGAATCATTGTTGGAGATCACCGCTGCCACACGCCTCGGCATTGATTCAAAGAGACTTTGGATGTGTTCTTGGGGTACAGCAGGCCAAGCATCTTCCACACGTTGTCAAAGTTGATCTGGCGTGGCCGCTGGGGGTGTAATCTGGGTCAATCGTTGAGCAACCATGGACCACATGTTTTCTATCGGCGAAAGGGCGAGCCGGCCAGGGAAGCAATTCAATCTGGGGATTGATGAAGAACCTTTGGACAATGCGTGCCACGTGTGGTCGCGCATTATCCTGTTGAAATATGGCTGTGGCCAAGCCCTGAAGGTAAGGAAGGATAACTGGCTCCAACACATCGAAGATGTAGCTCTGGCTGTTTAAAGTACCGACAATGTGTACTAGAGGAGTGTGAGAGGAATATCCAATACCACCCCCATACCATAATACCCGGTGCAGGACCACTGTGGCGGTGCATAACGCAGCTGTTCAGTATCCTCTTTCAACGGTGTGTCCAGACTCGAATCCGACCATCGTGGTATTGTAGACAAATGCGTGACTCGTCAGTAAAGACAACTTCATTCCTTTCTGCCGCCCACATCCTTCTTTCATCGCACCTTTGGCGGTGGAGACGTCTGTGATTATGCGTCAAGGGTTGACCAAGCAATGAACGTCTTGCAGACAGACCACTCTGCTGTAAACGGCGTCGAATGGTACGCGCAGACACTGAATGATGCGTTAGACTCAATGTGCTGTGCTATGGTTCGTGATGTGACTGAGCGATCCATCACTGCCATGCGCACAATTTGCCTGTCCTCACGTGAAGTAATGCACTGAGGTGGATGCGATCGACCACGTCGGGCCGTCGTATCCTCCTGCATCCAACGGTCACATATCTGCATTGCAGTGTTTTGGTTTCTTTCAACACGACTACCGATTTCCCTGAAAGATAATCCACAATCTCGGTAGGCCACTATCCTTCCTCTGTCGAACTCGGATACTTGATCAAAAGCTGATCGCTGTTTTCTACGAGACATAACTGATCGTTTTTTGAAAAAAACACAAGAGAAAAAGACAATTTTCGAACTTAAAATCGTCGAAATCTCTAAGCCTTAAATAGCGCTTTGAGGTGGCGCCACAGGCGTGCGTGATGTGTGTCTGCGCTGAAATTCTACTCATTTGCATATTTCACCTCCGCTAATGTATGTTGTAAATTTCATGTTATTTGCGTGCTTCCTTCAGGGTTTTGCATTTACGGTGGTCAGCAATGTATTTGTGAAAGAAACAATTACTTTAGAATGCGATACACGCGTTTGTAACGTTTGAAACGGTACAAAATCAAGAAGGACACGTGCAGCGCTTCCGTAACGTTGAGGGATAGATTGAGATGAACGCGCTTAGCGCATTCGCAAGGACCTAAGGGTTGATCACATTTAACGCACAATATGTGAAAGTAGTAATTTTCAATGAAAGCTGAAAAAATGAACGCATAATTCATACAAAGCTTGTCAGGTTAGTGAACTATTCATACCTATAATAATATTTTTGTGGTGATAATGCTCATAATGATATGTGAGGAATAATTTTTTAGTAAAATTTTTTGTAATTTATAATTTTGATATTTTAAATTGTGCATAATTATTAATAGCAAAACGTGAGTTTCCTTAGCGGTAGTATAGTATTAATTATTTTTAATTATTAATTTAATACTTTCACACAAACACACAGATTTTATACATTTTTTAATGCAAAAATATGATTTCCTTTACTGATAGACTCATTATTAAGTACACGGACTAAACCGAATTATAAACTTTGTAAAGCAATATAAAAGTATAATACTAATTTAAAAAAATATTCTTTCCAAACAATTTAATTGCTTTTTAGGTAATAGTTTTCTTTTTAAGTAATAGTTTTCTTTTTAGTTTAAATTTTGCTTTTTTTATATATTTGCATAATTTTTAAAAATAAATGTTCTAATCTTATGTTTTTGAAATAATTTTTGATGTAATCCTCGTCTAAAGGGTGTATTTTGAAATATTTAAACACAAAATATATTAAACCTTGTTAAATAATACATTATAAATATTTTCCCCTAACAAAATATTACAATGTTTTGACAATATTTTACTTCTTTAGGTAAACAGATATTGTAGGATTTTTGGAAACATTATATTATTTGTTTTAGTTGCTGAAAATTGTAAAAATCTGTTTATCTCATAAATTAGTTTTGGTTTTTAAAAATTTAGATTTTTGTCAGCGTTTTCCCATTATATTTCGATAAAGTTTCTTATATTTTTGTCTCAATTCCTTTTTATACATAACGAAAACAGTCAGAGAAATTAAAGAACACTCATTTTGTATTACGGTAATAGTTTTCTATCAAGCCACTGAAATTTATTTGATGATAATTAATTTAAGTTTTTAAAATATTTCTAATGTGATTTACAATAAGGTTTTTATTTTTATAATAATATATTACATTACGCCGAGTCTGCAGTCACTGATAGGGATTTCAGTACTTTAATTTTTCTAACAGGGAGGTAAGATTACTAACAATTTAAATCAAAACTAACCTGTGAAATTGTTATAAGAGTTAATTTGATTCTCGAGCTGAAATTTGTATTATTTATGACGCAAAAATTTATAAATCTTTCAAATGGAAAAAAGTTGTTAATCTATTAGTACTGCTATCTTACGTAACTAATGGAGAAAATTTAAGAATTAAATTTATGAATCATTTAAAACATGTTATGTAATAATAACGCCAGTTTGAAGTTGCTTAAGGTATTTGTTTTCAGCTTTTATATATATATATATTTATAACTTTCATTTTTATGTTCAGAAAAACATATAAGCCTTAACGCGGTTTTTAACCTTCAAAATTTTAAATTTCATTTTACTTTGCATTAAAGTTACACAATGGAATATTTGCAACGCATTTTATCATTTTTCATCACATTCAAATGACGAGAAATATATATATATATATATAATAAAAAAAAAAAAAAAAAAAAAAAAAAAAAAAAAAAAAAAAAAAAAAAAAATATATATATATATATGAATTATTTTTCCTTCTTCAAACAATCTTTCGGCTTTTCGAGGTTTAGATGGATATAGCATATGGTGCTACCCATTATTCCATTACACAATTTTGAAAGGATTTATAACTTGAAACAATCAATGTTTAACTAGGAGATACAAAACACAAATAACAGTTTCAAGAAAATTATACTACTCACATTAACTATTATGATTAATTCTAATTATAAAATAAATTATTATATACTTGGAAATTTATATCTCTGTTTTTAAAACCTGTTAAGTGAAAAAAAATGTCAATTGATTGCATATTAAATTGAAAATGAAAAGCGTGATGTAAAAAATGGGGCAGTGAGAAACCAATTCTGGATTGGGGTTCGTAGTTTGAATATGGTTCGAAATAATGATAGTTTTCGGGATTTTTTTTGGATCACAGTATTAAATACCGTTTGGGTTTAGTGAGAAATTAATTGCAGCCAAAGAAAATGAATCAAACGAAACTACTTTTATATAAGTCCTTCTCTCTACGATATATATATATATTTAGGATTACTCGATAAAATATGGAGCTGTTTGTGACCTGTAAATGTGTGTGTTTCATTTATGCAAAAAATAATTTTTTCTCTCAATTTATCGCAAAACACTTTGAATGATTCAAAGAAAATGATTATACAAAACTGAGTATTTTCAATGATTTTTTAGATGTTATAGTTTAAATTGAAATAAATTTGAAACAGAGCAAATTCTCTTTTGACTTCGTTTCATGTTATATGTTTTTCCATTAAAGCCGGGTTTTTTTTATTCTAGCAGAACACATGATGAAATATACCATTAATAATACACGTTTATAAATAAAACACATTTTGGGAATTAATATAATAATTCTCAAATGTCCAAGAAACACTTTTCCAAAAGCAATAAATATTTTCCGGCATGAAAGAAATAAAAAGAATAATTCTCCACTCTTTTCCCGTATCCTCACAGAAAGTTCTATTTAAGCCCTTCCAGATTTGCCTGCAAAACCCTTCCACTTATCTTTTTTCTTTCCAGATAACCTTCCTTGACACATCTACTTAAAAATTAAACCTAACAACATGTTCTCTCCTTCTCCATAAGGACGGCCTGTACCCCAGGGAGTCGCGGGACACCACTGAACCGACCTATTCCTTTTTCAGCCCCGGCACTTTAATTGCGTCTTAGTACCATACATTGGCCCGAATGTCGAGAAACGTTTCCCATGGGTCACATTGGAAGAGACGTGGAGTAGAATGGACGGCAGAAGTCGTCGTGATTCGAGTGAGGGGGACTGTTCACGTATTGTGGCTTAAGGATGCTGGGTCCAGAAAACGTTAAGGCAGAAGTGGAAGTAATGAATGTAATCATGAAAAAGAGCTCGTATTGTTATCAGAATCATTGTTGTGGTTAGAATTTATCAGGGGCATTTGTGTGTTTTCGTCAATCGATGGAGAGTTCTAGTTGTGGGGGAATATGTTTGCGATAAAAAAAATTTTGATGTTGGGGAAGGTAAATCAATAAAACTGATTGCGGTAAGAAAAAAAAAACAATAAAGTGTGCAAATAAAAGACTAACTATAATTCCAATTGGTTATCTACTACATTGAGACGCTTGATAATGCTAAACTTAATGGAAAAGGGTAATCATATGAAAACGTTATTCTGTTGTGGTGATTATTGTTATGAAAGTGTTGTAAAAATAGCTTATTAGGATCAGCAATTACTGTAAATCTCTGATTGTTTTTGAATTTAGGAGAATACGTTGGAGTAAGAGTTAATGATTAAGATGTTATCCAAAAATATATCAATAAAACTGCAATGGGCATTGTACTATACATATATTTTTAGTGTGTATTATACATATATCTTTAGTGGTTTCGTGGACATTTATAATATCTCGTATAGGGATTTGGGAACAATGCGAGCGAGAGGGCTGATACTGCAACTGGATTAAAGGACTTGCAACTGGATTAAAGAAAGCGATCTTGTCAAAGAGCAGGAACTTTGGACATTTTGTTTGGAGTGATACTGCCATTTGACCATGTTGGCAGGAATAGGTGAAAGATGGCCATACAGAAAATTTTTTCAATAAGGATCGGTAACTTTATTTTAATAGTCGTGTAGTTCAGCAATGCTCCCTGAATTCCTGATTGATAGGCATTGTTGAATATAAAAAAATAATATATAAATATAATATAAATAAAAATAAATATATTATCCCAAATAATAAATATACGACCTTTGATTTAAATTTAATACAAAGCTTGATGCACTTCAAATTTTTTTGTAACTTTTTGTAACTTGACACACAAATCGAAGTCCCAGTTTTTAAGTATAAGTACAAATGAGCATTAATGAAATTGATCGGTACTTCGAATTTATGTGATCTATGTTTGAAAAAAAAACCATTTACTAAGGTATGTGGATGAGCAGAGAGAGACAGAGATAGCTCATTTTTGAACACAATTTCTCAACAAAAGTTAATTAAATTTATTAACAAAATTACAAATTTTTTCTTTGCGATGATGTGATTGATATTTTATATTATTTTTCATATTTGCTATTTATGATTCTATGTCCACTTAGTTTGAAATATCTAAGTATGTTACAATTTTATTGGTAACCTCGTCATCAATTTGAGAAAAAGGGTTAAGGTATATTTTCAGCATTAAAGGGATTATAAGATGATATACACGAATTAAGGTGATATGGTACCCTAAAAATCATTAAACTGTCGAAAAAGTTTTTATTGGCTTATTTGATACCCCAAACCTTTATAAATATGCCTGCAAAATTTCAAAGCATTACCTGCATTTTTCATTAAGTAATGGAGCAATGTTTGGTGCTAAACAGTAACTACCACGCCTACATTTCAGATTAACTGCTAGAAAAGAGCCTGATAAAAAACGAATTAATTATTTTTCTAATGCGCATCAATGAGATTGACATTATATATGCAGTAATAAATCATTTTAAGAAAGAATTGTGCAATTCATGCAGAAATTCTAGTTTGTGAATTATTTACTGAAGATCAAATGGATTTGGTCAAGATTTAAAAGGTGTGCGTGCTTTTTATGATATTATTATGAATGAAATTAAAACTTCAAAACGGATTCTCCCAAAGCACAAATACTAAATCTCATTTTGATAACTCAGATAATTAAAAATATAATTCGCAAGAATAGAAAAACTCTCCCATTTTTATATATTTGTTTTTGGTGATATATATATATCCCATGCGTGCGAGATTCAACACTTTTATTAATAAAATATTTTAAGGTATTTATTTAAACAAATGCACATATACAGTTCTTAGATTTTGATGTATTTTACCTATAAATTGTTATTTGCTTTTGCTTTTATTCGTGTACAATATTTAACATGCGAAGGCTTTTAAAATCATAGAAATAAAAAATAAAGGCATAATCATCTTTTGTACATGTTGTGCATTAGCTCTGAGCATGGATTTAGCCCTAAAGTGTGTGTATTTATTCTTTATTATAATTATTAAGATAAAGTTTTATGAAATATTGATCTTTCATTCGTTTTTTTCTATGCATTCATTATGGCAGTATACTGTTTAATTGTTCTACATTTGTGCAATTTTTTTGGTAAGCAGTTTTAAATAAGCTAATTAACAGTTCATAAAAGTTTCAGACTATTCGATGAATAATATATCATGCTATTCATGGAATGAAAACTTCAAACTCATATTTCTCCATGTTGAATTTTTGTTCATACACTGTTATTCAAAACCCTAAAGCTTTTTTGATAATTGAAGTATGGATTTAAATTTTTTTATACATGTTCTGAAATGTATGTTTTGTAAAACTGTGCATGGAATTAGCTCTAATATGTTTAGTACTTTTTCTAAAAAATTTTAAAATCAAAATTAATGTTTTTTTGAGAATTTTTGGGAGTTTAACTACAAAAAAATTAATAAAAAATTAAAGAGCTGCAGCAGAAAAAAAACCCATGCATAGTTTTATGTAGTATAGTATAAGGTACTTGAAAAAAAAATTTTGAATAAAAAGAGACATATGTAAAAAAGCCTTAGAGATTTAAAAAATGCTTAAAAAAGCTAAAAAAATTTAAATTTTACAAACATTTTGCAACAAATTGAAATTTTTTTTGTATGGAATTATTATTTAATATTAACCTTTATGAAATAGAATTAAAACCAAATATCAAATATTAAAAATAAAAAAAAATTGTGAAGATGGTACCATATCGCCTTAAACTGAATAAAGAATAGTCTTAGTATCATTTACATCTAGCAATTTTGACTCTGAAGTGTGAAATTAAATATTATTTTCTAACATTTTTAACATTATTATTAACTTTTAGTCAATAAGTAATTAAAACAATTGTCTTAGGTTAAAACATCGAATATTTTAATGCATTGAACATAACAGAATATCCGAAGGCTTATTTAACGAACTACTTATTTTTTGACATATATTTTCAGTTTTAATGTCATCTCTATGTCTCCTTCCTCTTACTTTTAAACTTATATACGAGTCTGTATGTTTTTTAACATTTTTGAAAATCTTAAATATAAATATATATTGCAAATTTCAATTTAAAAACTACGATTCCTATTCATAATTACGAGACTCACTTTTTTTCTTCACTTTCTTTCCCACATTTGCGAAATTTAGTTTTTACTCTTTTTGAATGTTAAGTAGAAGCACTAATTAAATATGGAATCATAATGTTTAACGTATAAAGTATTTTGGACAAATGGTTACTTCAAATACCTTAAAATCGATTTAGAATTTCCCAAAAGTCTAATATCCTTTAATATAATCAATATCCAGATTTTGATGACTATTATATATCTAATAAAAGAGTAGTTGTTTGATAATCTTATAAGAAATGAATCTCATTCATGACTAAATTACTTGACATCCTTAGATTATTAAATTCAGTAAGTGTCACATTATTTTTTTCTCTTTTAATGCCTTATTTTAAAACTCCCTAGTTTTGCATCGAATATTTTTCTCACCTCACTCCAAATGAGTTACAAACAATTCCGAAACGCTTGACGTCATCCTTAATGGCTTCCAGAAATCTCACCGGATATTAAAATTTATGAAATTCATGGAGTCTCCAATTTCACTGAGAGCATTAGGAATCTGACTAGAGATTTCTGATCTCTAGGGGCCGAGGCAAAAGATCGAAATGAGTATGACCATAACGATCTCACCGCAAGCCGAAATAATTAAAACATTTCCTCCCCCAGCGAAGAATTCATATACGTCTTCGGAAACAATAGCTGCAGAAAGCGTCCTGCAGGAATTAACCGTTAAGTATTTTAAAAACTTGCTGGGATGTGATATTTAGGTGGAATGTTATTGAAATGCTCAGAGCGTAACATAACTTGTTGAACACATACTGTTCCCTTTAATTGGGTACTGCCTGGAGGATTCTTGATAAAGTTTGGGTATTCTTCGTCGATATTAACTCCTTTTCACTGCTCAAGGTAAATATTACCTTTGGATGAATTGTAAAAGTTAGTTTGAATGAGGCTTTTGTTGTTCTTCGGTAGAACTAAATTAATGTAGATAGCGGTTGTAATAGTAATTAGCTATTATTACGTGTTCACTATCTAATATTATATTTAGAATTTAAACTTGAAAACAGCTTAATTAAAATGAAATGAAATTGTTTAAAATGAAATTTATTTTTATTTTAATATAGGAGAATAAATTAATATAGCTTTTAGAATTAAAGTCATTTTAATAATCAAAGAAATGAAGTTTATTGTGATCAGCATGTAAAGAAAGTTTAAAATTTAATTTAATAGGCGAATGTGTTTACAAATGGTATGATAGTTGTTTTAATAATTAGATTCTTTTGTAGAGAGATAATTACAATAATTTCTTTGTCTATACAGTCGAAAAACCAACAATGTAAGGCATCGTTACTCAACTCATTAAATATGTTTTTTGCCTTTTCATTAAATTATGAATAGAAAGAATTTTTATGCGTCAGTTAATTTAATGAGGAATTTTCCCGTCTTACAGAAATTAAAATCAAACTTCTACACACTACTGGTGGAAATATTTAAAATCTTATTTCAATAATTTAGTTAAAATCATAAAAATTTTGTGCTTTAAGCTCAAATTAAAATTACTCAGAGATATCTCTTAATAAAGATACATAACGAAAAATAAAGATTCTGAGAAAATTTTAATGTTTTAATGAATTTTATGAATGCCTAATTCTTTTCTTTTTATTCAAATTTATTTTTTGCTTAACTATGAAGCGGAAAAATTAATAATTGAAAAGCTGGTTTTCGTATCAAATTAATTACTATTAAGATATACAGTTCTGATATAAATAATTATAAACGTTGTTTTGATTGATTCTAAAAATCTTTTTTTATGATAAATTAGAGAATCTTCTCCATTTTTAAAAATTTTTAATATAATTTTTTTGAAATTTCTGTTTTTAAAGTAGTTTTTTTTAAAAAAAAACAATGTCTTTTATGTAGTTTCTTTAAAAAAATTATTCTTAATCTCATTAATTTTTTTCAGTATGCGTTTTAAGAATGAGTAATATTGTTCAGAATTATTACTATTTTTTAAATTCCAAATAATCATATATATGTGAGGAAATTTTCAATTCTTTTTCAGATACTAAAATTGTAACTCATTGGTTTAACAAAATGTTTGACAATTCCTGTTTTATAATAAAAGTATTTTAATTTCAAAACTCAATAATATGTTTCGAGAATTAACTAATTTATAGAGCGTTTGGTTAAAAGAGAGTTAGAAAGTTTTTCATAAATGTATTTTTGCTTTTATTGAAAACTATCTCAAAAATCAATTACAATCAAGAAATTTTAACAGTGTCGAATGTAAAATAAATTATTTGCATTAAAACACGAAACGTTTACGGAATTCAGTAACTATTATCATAATTTTAAATTTTCTAAAAGATAAAATGTGTTAAGAATGATAACTGGAGGCTTATTTTAAAATTCAGATGAGATGGAAACATTAAAAACTATTCATATTTAGAAGTAAAATAGCAAAATTTTTAAATTTGTGTTTTTTTAAATATAGTGTAATGTTTTTTTTCAGAGGAAATAGATGCTAAAAGGACAGTTAGTTTTAGTTAAAAAGCTTAAAAAACAATAATACATATTGTAATGCATATAATGAATGGCATGTACAAAATAAATTAATTTTCCTTTTGTCTGTATGGTTGATGGTTTATCCGCGTTACACTTCATTGCGACACAAGGAATACTGGCGACGGATCTCGTAATTATGAATCACGGTCAGTCACGTTTGCACATCAACATGAGGAATTTGATCCCAAATTTAACGATCAGCCCCTGTACACGGTGAGTTTGAAAGGGCACAGGACTTGAACCCATGACTTGACAATAGTAACGCAAATATGTCAGTTGTTAAAATCATTGAAGTAGATAAATGTAGGAAGTAGGTATTTCTTAATAAATATTCATAAAAGTTGTGACGGGTTCTATTCTAGCCCTTTTACTAATCCTCTTTACTAATGGGAAAAATACTTTAACTGTTGTTTGAGTTTAAAACTCTCTTCCATAGAGATAATTTGATTTTATGCTAATTTGAGCGCTATTTAAACTTGCAAAGTGAGTGTTAGAATTAAACGTTAGGCTGCTATGCAAGTAAGATTAGTGAACTGACTATTGGAAGTCTCTAGAGCAGGGGTACTCAACCTTTTTTTTTGCCTGGCCGCATACATATGCTAGCTATTTCCAGCAGGTCGCAACATGATGATAAAAGAGGGGGTGGGAAGAAAGGATTTAAAACGAAGATAACACTGGAAATTTAAAATGTGGAAAATTGATCAAAGTATTATAACTCCTGTTTTGCTTGTTTTAATTATTATTTTTTATATTTTTTATTTTTGTCACTAACACTTAATTAGAAGCCCATACATTTAAGAAATGCTTCTTCATAATTTCCGCATCAGCAAACGGTTTCGTATGATTACCAATAATATAAGAAATTTCATAGGATGTCTTTGTTACCGCTGACAAAACACTTTGTTGCTATTGCAAAGATTATTCCAGAAAGCCTATTTATCACCTCTTGAAAGAGATCTTCAAGGAAATGTGTCGTTGAGTGATTTCTGTTTATTGGTATTTTTTAAATACAGCACTCGTGACAAATGAAACAATTACTGTGATTTATGTTTTTTTTTTCACTACAAACTGGTCAACAGTCTTGAGACGATGTATTTTCTTCGAACATTTTTTGCTTGAAAGATATGAAAGATAGTTAAAAATTAGTTCCACCCATAAAGTTGTTGCTACTCCAGTATATTGTCTGTTATCTCTAACTTTAACCATTACAAATAGAAAAAGAATATTAATTTACACACGCACAACTTCAACAGCAAAAAACAAAACTGATAATTTTGATTTCTTGACAAAGAATTTCCCACCAAATTTTTAATACTCTGTTCTTAAATAAGTGAATTTCTCAGAGCAATAGGGCGTGACTGGGTCACTTAAAAAGCTCAGCGGGTCGCAAGTTGAGGATCACTACTTTAGAGTCTTGGAAAGAAATTTTAGTCCAAGATATCCAGTAAACTCGGGTAAGACCCCTACGAAGGCAGTTACATCGGATCACATGCAGTTGTGTATAATTACTTGTCTTAAAAATTTAGAATAACGATTAAATTTGGCTCCTCCCTCTGTTTATAACATTGCTTGATAGTAAAATAATTGACCAATAAACTTAGTTATTTTTATAAGAATGGTTGTTCATTCGGTGTCCATACTTCACTAGTGACCGCAGGGTTGCGTCAAAGTAACATTCTAAAATCTCGATAGTAGAATTTGAGACCGAATTATGCTAATTTTTAAAAATCAGATTTATCTAGTAATTTAAATTTAGCTAAGTTAGAACGTTTAGTCAAATTATCATACAAAGATTGCATGTTTGGGATATGAGATGAATGTTAGTACTTCAGACAAATATTTCAAAGAACTGTGAATTTTCCTCACAATTTTAAATGAGGAAACAAAAATTTTTCAGGCATTAAAATAGTTATTTTACTTTAATATTTTTGTCTATTAGGTCTACGATAGCTTGGATAAAGTTCCCGTCGTTGAAATGTTATAAGGTTAGCTAATTCAAGTTTAGCTGTGAACAGGATTTAACTCTTTAAGCGGTCAATTGTTTTGACAAAACGTTCCAAAACATGCATATTTTTATTGTAAATATCTTAGCAAAATACTTAAGAAAATGCACTATTACTCTATTTTTATTTTTATTATAGTAGAGCACAAAAACTCCTAAATGTTTGCTTTCATAGGTACATTCTACATGCTATGAAGTATGCTTCATATATATATTAAAAGAATTTATCTCATACAAAAAAATTTCACGTTCGTACCTCTCTTTCAAACAGTTAAGATTTCGTATCTATATGTGTGTATTCATATACACACATACACATACGAAATATATGTGTATATATGTGTGTTTATATACACACACAATTTGGAGCATGGTGTAATATTAAGTTTTACATTGTAATGGGAATAGAGATAATATCGGCTTTTTCGGATTATCTTTCCATTTTCATTTCTTCTCAAGCAAGTAATAGCACATTGCTTTGTAAATCCCTGTCCTTTATCGAACATTTTACAGAATCTAAATTCCTGCCTTCAGTGAAAAATTCTAGCCTTCACCACAAAGAAAATCCCCGATGAGAAGTATTTCAGCACCATGGCAAATTGCCTCTCTTAAAAACACTAGCACTAATTGTCTTACTATAAGAGTTAAAAATAAGAGCAAAATTTAAGATATAAAGAATAAAATATCAGTGTCTGTACAGCGTATGGGAAAGTCGGTTGTGGTCAGCTTTTGTTAGCCTGTACGGCATACGGGCAAATCAATTAAGTGGTCAAGCTTTCGCGAGGAATAAAGATTAGGATGTCATACACCAGAATAAGTGACACCCTATTTCTTAGACAGTCACATTTGACAATTCAAGATCCAATTCCTATAATCCCCTTTGAAGCCCAAAGGTTAATGTTAATTCAAATCAATCAAAATAAACATATCACTCAGACAGAAACTGGTAGTTCCTGGAAGTTACTGAAAGTCTTTAGACTCTTAGTTTAATATTAATATTTGGTTAAATCTTTTTTTATAATAATAAAATAAAAATAGTTACAATTGCCAGGTTTGAATTGCGCGTTGAATTTTATACATAATATTTCGCTTGTAATTATTACTTGTTCCTTAAATAGCACATTATGATGAGTGAAAATTTCTGATTTCAATCAAGAAATTAAATATTAAAAAAAATACCATTCTGCTTTAAATATAAATAGAAAAGAATTTTCCTTCATTAATTTCAAACAAAGTTCTAGAGAACAAATAATGATCTCTAAGGTTTTACAAGTAAAAATATTTACATTGTTTAAAAAAAGTTTTAATTTGATAAGAACATCTTGTTCTCTTGTATGGGATACTTGAAAGTTGACATAAAGCTACAACACCGCAGTTTGTTCGCTTTCTTCCAATTTTGTGAAAAACAAATTCTTTTCCATGTCACTTCTTTTTCGTTATGAAAACATTTTTTGCGAATCCCTACCATAAAACAAGAAAGCTGTTCCTCCATCGTAATAAACTTCACTATTCGAACATAAAGACATGAACACAACGATTTTCAAAGAAAAGGAGAAACAGTTTTGCTAGTATATGCTTGTAAGAAAAAGTGAAATAACGAAATAAAAACAAAACCAGCAGCTTTAGTGTTTGACAGCTTTTCGAACGCAAACTTTTTACTTGTTACTGGGCGATGAGAACAAAAAATGCTTCAAAATCCAGCCAAATGAGAGAAAGTATTCGCTTTTTTTTCTCCCTGTTCCCCAATTTCTGAAGAATGTGTCCTTGTTTATTTTCTTTTATGTTATAACAATGGCGAATTCTATAGATTCTTTTCCAGTTTTTACTTCTTGTTTGAATTTTCCGTCTTATGGTTTGTTAGCAATAGAGTAACGAGTATCTCTGATAGGTGTTAAAGGTACTTGCACAATTTGATGTGTTTTCCAAAAACCTAAGTATTGGTGTTACATTAGACTTTTTCATTATTTATAATTTGCAGAATTATATTTTTATAGTTAAAAACCTATTATTCCCAAATTTTCATTACTGTTAACTTTACTATTATTAAAAGTATCATTTTATCTGTATTATAATCCAATCATAAATAAGTTACAGTTAAGATAAATGTAAACTAGCAATATACAAGTTGTAGTTTGAATTTTTTTTATCAGCAATTAATATCTAAAAATGCAATTTATCACCAAATTAAGTGTGCCACTGTGCCGATTAGGTCTATAAAAATATGCTAAAGTTATCAGTTTTTAGCCCATCAATTACTTACTGAAGTTCAAATATCTATAATTAGATTTCGTATAATATTTAAAATAATCATTTAAATTGCCATTCAATAATTCAAGCACACTGAAAAATGTAAAATTATACAATTTCTTTTCAGATTCTTCAATATGTGTGTGCATATGTGTGTGTGCACGTGTGTGCATATGTGCGTGTATTCGTATGTGTGTGTGCGTATGTGTGTGTGCGTATGTGGGTGGGTATAAATGCATTTGTGTGCATGTATTTGTGCATGTATTTGTGTGTGTGAATATGTGTGTGTGTGCATTTGTGTGTGCATATGTATGTGTACATATGTGTGTGTGAATAACCTACTTAGTATCATTTATTTTTTACAATGTGAAAGAAAATGATTAGGAATGCACATTGAAAAATATAACATATTCAAGTTCATAGCGATTAATTATCTATTTATTAGGGAAAAGCATTGATTGCACACGAAGTCTTTTCCTATTATGAGCCATAACATTTTATATAAAACTGTATTTTTCTTTTTAAATAATAATGAAAAATGTATATGAAAAATATGTTTAAAATTCTTACCTGATTAACCCATACATTTGTTGTCATAACTTGATTCTTGAGATTCTGAAATAAATAAAATATAAACATTATTATAAAACGTATTTTCTTCACTTTCTATGCTAGATAAATTTCTATAAACGTCAAACACATACATTTTTAAAAATTTTATTCGAAAAATGTATTTTCTAACTGTTTCTAATTTTCAAAAGAAAATAGCTTTTTTTCTCCAATTTACTAAATCAAAATGTAATGTAATACCCTGATAAAGCAGATTTATTTTTCTGCTGTGGTTAAATTTGAAATATATGCCATCATTTTATGTAGCAACGATTTATAAAATAAATTTTTCAAATTATATTTGCCTCCCTGTTATTTTGAGAAAATGTGTTGAAAGTTCATTGAAATAAAAAATAGTATTTGTCCTCAGCAAGAAATGAAAATCAAAGTATTACGTTGAAGACTTTGTTTACTAACCGTAGTCTAAATTAAGAATTATTTTTTAATAGTAAATACACATTTATAATTCTTTCTCTATCTGTGACCATAAATAAAAACATTTTAAATTGATTGACTATTTCTAAAAAGAAATACGAGGGCTATTGATTATGTACCTCGTACTTTTGAACCTCAGTCAAGAGACGAGGAATAGACTTGAGATGCCATCCCGCTCCTCAAAGTTCCACACCACACCAATGGGAGGATTTTGAGCTTCAAGAGACTTAATCTGCATCATATTATCGAGTGTGTGAAAATATTATTTCATAAACAGATATCTAAAAAGTATTTGTTGATTGAATTTTAATGCTTCATATGTGAAATAATGTAATTGAATGCAGAGTTTTTAAAATACTCTAAAATTATTCTTAATTTATTTTTAGAAAAAGGAAGAATTTGATGAAGAGAAAAATAATTTACTATTATTCTACATTTAACTTATTCTTTTTTTGTTGTTCAATTGACATATTGTAAAATCCGGCTTATAACACGCACTTTTAACACAAAAAATTAGATCGAAACTTATGGGTGCACGTCAAACACCGTGTATAAAAATGATAGCTTTAAAAATAACAAAAATGATGAGCATAAATTTTTTTTTTATTTCAACATGTATCGAAATACTGTTTATTTAAAAGAAATTACTTGCTTGTGAACTAACAGAGTATTAGTTCTTTAATAAAACTTTTGTCACAAAATCTACGATAATACCTCGAATAAACGAGTAATGAATACTAATATTTCAGATTTTTCAGTAAAAAAGGGAGTGTGCATTATACAGCGAATATACTTAAAAATAAAAAAAATTAAGCTTGAAAGTATAGGTGTTCTTTATACATCGGCGTGTGTTATACGCCGGATTTTACGGTAATTATTTACACACGGTTTTATCGATGTTTAATTTAAATTACAATTTTTTTCTTTTTTTAAAAAAAAGACAGATTTTATAGAAGGAAACGAAATTTTAAAACGAATTATTTATCTTATCTATACATATAAACGCATTATTAATTCAAAGTGAGTACAAATGATCGCCTTGATTTTAAAAAAAACTCCATAGTTTCAAAACTACTGCATATATTACACTAGGTTATAAATGAATGTAAAGAGAATATACCAAGGTTTTTTACACCAATGATAAACAGCACATTCAAAATCGCTGTGATTGAAATATAAACATTGCGACAATGACAGAGAAGAGTTTTTGCGTATTAGAGTATGCACGAGTTTTTTCAGTTATTTCGATACAACGTGTATTTAGAAATCGATCCGGAAAAGAAGCCCCAACCAACAAGATAATTTTCTGATGGTACAATCAATTTAAGGAAACAGGTTACACGTGTAAAAAGAAAAGCAGTGGCCAGCCAAGTGTCTCGGAAGAAGCAGTATATAGGGCGAGGCAGAGTTTTGTTTAAAGTCCACGGAAGTCTACGAGAGTTGCCACCTGCGAAATTGGAATGCCCCAGAAAACAATATAAAACATAAGCCGTTTCGTATGCAATTGATACAATAAATGACAGAGGATGACAAGTAAGTATTTGTGCAGCATTAGGATCCATTAACAAGAGTAATTTATAAATTAAAGGATGGACGTATGCCATGTAACATGAGGGTCACACATCGAACATTTATAACCAAAGAAACTAGTCATATTTTTCTCTACATTCATGTATCACTTGTAATATATATGCAGTAGTTTCGATAATATGATTTTTTAAAATCGGGTCCATTATCTGTACTCAACCAGTACAATTTCTTTTTAGATCTTATAGGTTTACAACCAGATTTCCACGAAATGTTTTATTGTAATTTTGTTTTTAGTCCTTTTCGGGAACTTTTTTTTTGGAAGTTAGTAAGTAGATTTTTACTATCTAGTATTTATTAAAAAGCTGTTGCTGGACATCTGCTAAAAGAGATTTGTTTCATATGATTTATTTAATCACAAGTTAACAAAATTAGATTTTGCATTTTACATTTTTTTCATGAGCTCATTTAAGCGAATAAATACAAAATCATCCTTTTATAGCGAAACTAAGCTGCATTCATAAGGTTCTTAATATCAAGTTTCAAACTGAATTCCTCTTCATACACTGCTTGAATGAACCGAGTGAATCAATGAAATTTGAAATTTCCTACTACTTCTTTTGCTGTTGCCACAACAACTGCTACTACTAAAAGCAATAATGCGTAAGAGATAATGCATTTCAAAAGTTTAAAATTTAAATATCTTTGATCGCCCATTTTAAGAACTCGTAATCAATTCATTTTAATTTCTGACTTACTTTTACCATTAAATGCTGTTTTGACACCGTAATATTGTTAAATGTCATTTTGAGCTAGAATTTTAGTAAAAACTTATAATTTTACCAGCCGAAAAAACTTGGCAACTATATTTGAAATGTATTTTTGTTGTAAAAAAGGAGATTTTTGTAATTAAGAAAAAAAAATGTGTGTACTCTCTGAACTTACGTGATAGGTGGGACTGTGTAGGGTCGAATTAGCGTAATTCGGGGTTTAATTTCATATATAAATACATATATCTTATTTTTTGTTTGCGCTGGAGACAAAAGAAAGTAATAGTTTAGAAAGCAAAAAAAAAAAAAAATGTTTCATAAAATCTTAGATAAGACAAATACAAAATCACAAACAGAAATTATTTTAAAAATAAGGTTTCATAAAATCTAACAAAAGAGTCTATCGGCTAAACGATTATTTTTCTAGTGCAAAATTTCCTCGTAGCATACTAATTTATTTTTTGTTCCTTGTTTTGTTGAAAAAATAGGCTCTTCGTTGGAGGCTATATTTTCTAAAATTTATAACACCTTTTTTCAATTAAACTGAGGCATTCTGTCAAATTCTTAACACCATCATTCGATCAAATGAAAGAATTGGGTCTAAAGACTGAAGTACTTCAATATCTTAGATTCCGTTAGAATACACTTCTTTGCTAATTCACAATTTTTTTTGTCGAAGTCTTTAATAATAATACTTGTAAGTTTATATTCCAAAGATAAAATTTTTGTTGCTTGGTACGGAATAAGAATTCTTCGTTTGGATGACACAGCCGTCTCTGAAATCTGAGTTGATATAATACATTAACAATAACAATATATAACACACAATTATAACATTCCGCAGATAAGAAATAAATAATAAAAAATAAAAATTATTGCGGCTAAGCATCGATTCCGCGTGATACCTCTGAACAAGTACATCAGCTAAACAAGTAGTAGGGAGTGAGTAATCGAGTTGTGTAGCACTCAAACAAAAGACAAATCAACGAGATTTGAAAATTGCCTAACTCCAGGTTAGCGTAAGTCGGGGTCTGTACTTTAAATCACTGTTTGTTCCCCATAATTAAAAATTGTTGTAACTACATTTAATGACAGGTTAAGAATTTCTTTTTAGACTTAATTCCAATATACGAGGGTTGATTAGAAAAAAAAGTTTTTAAGTCGAATAAAGAAATATTTATTAACAAAAGACAGATAATACAAAAGCGAATTAAGAAGCATACGCGTCTATCACATTTCAACATAATCACCAAGTCTATTTAGGCATTTATCAGTGAATATTAACGTCGCACTCTCTCTATTCAGCTACTCGAGGACTTTTGGTGACGGACCTCGTAAATTTGAACCATGATCAAGTGGTGAGGACGACACCTGAGCTGGCACACACCCCTCTCCTAACTACCACCCCACACCAACGGGAGGACGTTTGAGCTCTCGACAGATTTAACGTGGATCGCTCTCCTATACGTCGGGTCTTATTGGTACTGGGCTCGAACTCATCACATGGCTGGCATGATCCGATACCTTGACCCCTGGGCTACCGCGGTCACCTAGGCATTTATCAGAACGCAGAACCAATTTTTTTTAACTCGTCTTGGTGGAAATCAGGTTCCTGTTCAAAATGAGCCAAGTCTCGGTGAATGGAATATCGTACCACATCAGAAACAATATGTTCCACTCTACTATAACTCAATCCCAGCTCTGACGAGATTATACTCAGAGTTCCCCGGCGATCATTTTGAATAATTTCTTCAGTTCATGCTGTGTTGATTTCTGTCGTTGAAAAACTTGGCCGGTCGCTCCCTGCCATATTGCGGTTTTCGACATCCTGTCTGCTAGATTGAAAAGAGTGACACCATTTCGCTACATGTTGTCTGCTCATTTTTTTGCCCATAAAAATTGAATCACGGCTCGCACTTCCAAACGAGACCAATTTCCTAAGCTCTTGCCATTTCAATCGTCCTTAAGTATCTGGGAACTTTCACTACCTACCCGAAAACCAGCTGTATGACAAGTAGTACTATTTGTCCCCACTCTGGAGAAATAAAATTTTTCCACAATATGTAGTTTTCAAATGCTGCGGCTTGTACCATTTTTTTCTGGTCATCCCTCGTTTATTGTAATTTAAAGAAATTATTATGTTGTAAAGTATTAAAGAGACATGGAAAAGAAATATAATTTACGTATAATTCCCAAAAAGTATATAATGTGGCATAGTCAAATATAAAATTTCTTTTGAATTCGGCATTCATATTTATATTTTTAGAATTATTTATGTCATGCTTATAAAATTTTAAATCTGAATGTATAAAAATATTTAAATAAAAAAAAATGTACGTAAAATCTCCCCTCTTCTCAGTATGGAAATCTCTTTTTTTCCCCATCCTATTTCGTGTTTTAAAAGGAAATTTCCTTATTCATAATGTTATGCAAATTACATTAACTACCTTTAATAATTTTTCATTTTGAGAGTTTTAAAGATAGATGAAAAAAGGCAGTTTGTCCGTCATCATTACCAAAGTATATTTTTAAAAAGTATAAAAGTTTCGTAGAACCTTAAGTTTAGTGAAATAATATAAAAAAGAAATCACTTACAATATTAAAAAAACTTAGATACAAGCTATGAATGTAATGTTTTTGAACTGCCCGCATTGTTAAAAAGTGAGACATTTTTAATTCTGGTACAAATGCAGTTATAATTCTTCTTGAACAGGCCAAGAATTTTCAAATAAAAAAAATCAAGAATAAATTTAAAACATTTTTTTGACTAAGAACGATATTCAGTTACGATACAGAATGAAGTCGTGAAAGAACTTGCTAATTAAAACTAAGAATTTTTTTTTATTTATGTGCTTAGTCGTTTCAAATCTTTTTAATTTTATTCAAAAGTGCTTTTAGTTTTTTTTCGTACCACAATTCAATAAAAGCTGTTTGAAAGAGCGAATTAACATTAAATTAAGTTATTTTAGGCTTAGTAATGAGGAAAAGACTTTGAAGTAAAATGAATAGGTTTTGTTTGCATTGAATGCTCTTTGTCAACAAAATAGTTTAATAATTAAATGCTTTTAAGATGAGTCTTTCATCTCATATTCTTATTTAGAAAAAGGTTTAATTATTTTGTTTTGTTATTGAAGAATCAGACAAATGAGAAGTAATATATGTTTAACTATTTATTTTCTAAAAAGTTCATTTTTTTGCAGAATAAAATACGTATTTTTATTCAGTATTTGATATTGTAAGTTATTCGAAATTGCTCAAACTAAGTGTAAATTTAAACGGAAGTGGAAAGTCTTAAGTACTATTATTGCAACAATGTATAATTTTATTCAATTAATAAAGAACGATTATTTTCAAACAATACTAATGTGATTTTTTTTAAATTCACATAAGTTATACTAGTCAAAGGCGTAACGCGTATAGCTGTAAAGATGAAACAGTGAATTCACATTTTGGAATGTATCCCGTTTTAATTGATGTTTCTTTATTTGAAATGAAAGAAATAGTAATTTTTATTTACTGACGGTCATATGTAATTGTTTATTCTTATCTTAAACAAGCAAAAGGTTTGACAATTTATTTTGTAAAAAAATAGGTCAAACGATAAACAAATTTCTAGACATTTAATGATCAAGATATAATGCACTTATAAGATATCATTTGGATTTCAGAAATCAATTAGTAATTTTTTATTATACTTAGTTATTATAATATTTGAAAATTCATTGTTAGTTTTAATCTAATAGTTTATATGTGATTTAATTCAGCTTTGTTTTACTTCTTCCAGTGAAAGACGTTATTCATTTTCTGAAATCTATATGAACTGAAAAATTAAGTGTTCTAAGATAATTAAATTATGTGTTCTAAAATTAAGTGCTTGTCCTAGTTACGTGTATAAAATAGTTCCTCACACTTAATTAAAAGGAGAGATCAATAACATACATTGCATCTTTTTTAACCGCTTGCCTGATTATCCCGAGATAACTCGGGTTCGTATATATATTGCAGTTAATTATTATTCCGAGAAAATTCGGGCGAAGCTGAATTTGTCCGTGCGATTTGTTTTATCATGGTATTAATCGGCCTGGAGGAAATGAAAGAAAATATTCAATTTTGATTGGAAGTTTGCCAAGTGTTATTGGTTTCGCGGTTCTATTGGTGGGACTGGTCACGTGTTTTCTCTATTGTATAGTATATGTCAGCTTGTGGATTATTAATGTATAAAGAAAAAGAGTTGCGTTGAAAGAAAGTAAAGTAGTGGCGAAGATGCAAGATAGCGTAAGCGATGATTTTTCAAATAGTGATTATGAAGAGGTGCACATTGAAAATAGTGGAAGTGATTCTTCTGTATGTAGCCTTATTGAGACAGTGTACTCTGTGTACTCCCGTAAAAGAGTTTCCAGAGGTAAGCCAGCAAGAAATGAGACCAGAGATATCAATGTACAGAACATCAGGTATCACTTTGTGTTGTCCCTTGTTTCAAAAACTATCACACAAAGACTAATATTTAACTTTTATCCATTTTCCCGAGATAACTCTGGATAGTAAACTAATATTAAAACTAAATGCTTTTACACCTATAAAAAACTAAAAATTCAATTTAAAATCTACATATTTTGTTTTGTTTCATTTCTGTTTAATAATAAAATAAAAAAATGTGATGATTTTTTGCAACTTTTTTGAAACAAATTTGTAAGAGAAGCGGTTAAAAGTGAAAATATTGCCGATCACCACTATACATGAAGTGGATCTAACATACAATACGTCGAATTTAGGTTTCGGATAACTTTTTAACTTTACGATTTATTCCCTTACATCTTGGATATTAACGCTAATTTTATATAAAAGTCATTTCATTATTCAGTTTATTTAAAGCAGGGGCTAACTTTTTACTTGCATCTTTGATCTCAAGCCATATAAATTATTCATTAATTAAAGTAACTATTTCTTAATTTGCCTAATGCAAGCAGCTGGTTTCATCGAATTCTGAAATTACTTTAACCAGTTAACCGTGGCGCCATCCGAGATCACGCAACTATGTTTATCACGGAAGTTGAGCGATGACGAATATGCACGTCAATCACAGAGCAAGTGTCGTTGTTTGAATATTGGATAAAAAAATGGGTTTATTTTTATAAAATTGTAAATTTTATCAATAAAAGTTATTTATTTAGTTAACATAAACATATACCACATACATATTACTCAAAAATGCAAGAAACAGTATGAATAATTATGAATTTTATTGATTGTTGAAATTTCCAGACTGAGAGACAAAACACACACAGATTTATTTCCTTCTTTAATGACAAAATATTTTCTACCTGTCTTGACGCTAAGGAAGTTCTGTAGTAAGTGTTTCAGGCCTTGATTACGGTACTCTCACCAGAAAACATAATTGCTTTTCCCACCCCAATAAAATAACTGTTCTTTGGGCAACCAGGCATTAGCCATTATTCTATAAGACTATGTTTCTCCCTAAGGAGACGTAATAACCCTGGGTGGGGTGGGAGATGTATCGAAGAAACAAAAACAAAAGATTATTTAAAAAATTATTAATTTACTGAAAGAAAGCAAAACAAATACATACTGACATAATAAAAAATCAAATACACACATTTACATTGATGTAATACACTTATAAATGTATCAGTACTGCACAATGTATTTGATAATTACTTTAACAATACTAAGTTAAGAACAAGTTTAATACTTACCAGGGACTCCATGGGCTGTCATATATAATGTTATATTCAAAATTTAATACTTAGCTTCATAATATGTACAGTTTATAATTAATGTCGTATTGTAGCTTTAGTGTCAAAGCATATTATTCTTGAATTGAATACATTGCTATTGTATGCAAGGGGAGGAGGCGATGAAAATTCTGGTTAAAAACTGGGTCACAAATGTTGAAAGTTTGAGAAGCACTGCTCTAAAGTCATCACATGGTTCTAACATCAGATAATTGTCATTGACACCACTCGATAGCTTGGTGACTTCGGACCAGCTGTAATTAATAGGCTCTGTGTCTGGTTGGCGTCATGCATTTTCCCCATGGCTGACCATACATGTAGAAACCCTATTATAAATCAACTTTCCGACTTTTACCTTTGTTTCTTTTAGGCCGAAATCTAAGAAACATGTTCATCGCACATAAATAAATTCGTTATGCGAACTTATATGCTGTTTCAGCCGGTACAAACGGGGAAACATGAGCTCTTAAATTTTTTATATTTTTTATTTGTTTTACTCTAGCTTGGCCTCAAAATACTTAAAACAACTGACAATTTCAGAATATGTTTTGTTTTGCTCAAAAATTATAATAGCCAATGGTCACTACTTTTTACGCATGACGAATATACTCGTCATGACACAAAATCCTGCAAATTCTCCTTGACGAGTACACTCGTCAATCATAGTTAGCTCTAAAAATAAGATTATACCTTCATATAATGAGCTTTATTTTAAAATTAAGTTCCTTAGGTTTGAGATCTCGAAAAATTATTATCTGTGACACACCTATATAATTTTTTCTAAAATAATTTCTTATAACAGAGGTGGTTAAAATATTTCATAATTAATTATTTACGACTCATTAAAATAATTTTAAATTGTAGAACTTATGTATTAAAAATAAATTAGAAGTAAAATTTCAGCCAGAATTTTTGTAGTTCATTTTGTTTGATTCATCTTATATACCAAATGTTTATATGCAAATTGCTGGCAGTATGTGTTCATTTTTTCTCAATATAGTAACATGGAGGAATTATAGTCATTGGAAAGAATACGAAATTCCTGTCAAGTAATATAATTTCCCTTTAGGATTACCTAGAAATAAGTAACTGTAATTCATTTGTATTTTATTTCACAAAATTAAAACATTAAATCCAGTGAATGATATAATTTGTTCCCGTTCGAGGCTATTTGAAAACACATAAACTAAAGGAACACACAAATAAAAAAATTATATCACATGGATTACAGAGTTTAACGCAATGTTATATCACATAAATTAAATAAGCACATAAATAATAATAAAAAAAAATGTATCACACACAGCTTTCAGAAACTCATAGAATTGGAATCTGTTCTATATTGGAGTCTTTAGTGCAGTAAAGTCCTTTTGTGAAAAAGTTTACTGCACTAACACAATTTTAATCTTAGAAGTTCTTTTGTATTTCTAAGATTAAAATAGACATTTTCTGTGTAATTATAGAATTTTTATGCACAATTTTAATTATTGACATTAATGTTGAATCAAGAACGAGGTACATTCTTTCATTGATCCCTTTATTTAAAATTTATAACTTCATCTGCTTTTTCTAATAGAATATTCATGTTTAAAATATTTTCCATTAACATTGAGCACATAATAATAAAAAAGATTCATTAAAAATAAATTAATTCCGAATGACTTAAGATTTTCATTTCTAATGTTATAATTCATTACTTAAATCTTTATTTTCCAATCCAGTGATTAAACACACACATCTATCTATATTTATATATACGTATATATGCATTTTGCAAATTCTTTAATTAGATTGGATTTTTTATATAAAGGTTCTGTATATACAGGTTGAATAAGTTTTATATGTTTAATATTAGAATTCCAATTAATTCTTAATTATAATGCTTATCATTCATCCGTTTTAGGAAACAACCATTGTGACCACTTAATGTAATTAAATATTGTCGATGTCAGTTATCACTGCATGTAAAACAAAAATAAAAAATAAATAAAAGAACTAATCTTACTATCTTTTCCTTTATTATATCTAAATTTAAGCCCAGTTGGTTCTCCAGAACACCACAACTTACTTGGCAGGAGCCTGTAATGATTTTCCAATTAGACACGACGGATACAAATGAGCACTTTACGAAGCAGCACAAATTATGTTATTAGATTAATCAAATAGCTTTCTGAGATATTAATTTTTTTTTGTTTAAAAACGAAGTAAGATAAGAATTATTTATTATCTTACCTTTCAGCGAATATTCTTGAAACTATTGTCTAAAAGAAGCTAAGATTCAATGAAAAGGACAATCTATTATAACTCAGTAATTTTCTTTTTGAATTAATTTGGTGTTTTAGCTTTATTCAATCTTTGTTTAATTAAGACGCGGAGATATTAAATATGGTTTTTTAAGTAAAATTATGGACGATAAATCACATGTTAGGGCGAAAACAATGATAGATACTGAGTAATATTTAGCATATGTTAAAAAAATTTTTAATTTAGGTCTCAGTAAATATGTTTATTTAAGATAACACAGTCTCCCCTTTTAAATTCTAAGAAAATGGTCGTAGATAATTCATTACTTTCCGTATTTGACGGAGAACTACGTTCAAAGAACAATATCTAATAAATTAAATATTATTTTGAAAATCACTTCTTTATGTAATTGTCTGTTCTCACAAATAAATTTTCTAAAATAATTCTGGAAATATTTTGATACTTTATTTATAATTAATTAAGTACTGAGAAAGTGCTTTGTCTGTTTATTCCTACAATAAAAGCTGTCAAATAAAGATAATTAACTTTTGATCAAACAGCTATTAAACAATGAATATTCTTTAATAATTAATTATCTTAAAACTCAATTACTAAACAAAATGTTTTGATTTATTCAAGCTATTAAAATAAACAAAATGCTTGTAAGAATTATTTGTAGGCAATGAAATTCTGTTTTCTTAATAGTTGAAAGACTTTTAAAGGGAGGTTATATGAGTAACAAAAAGTTCAGGTAAAAAGTATCAAACACAGTTTGAATACGAATTATTACCATCAATTTAGTCATAGAATTTATTGTAAATATTATTGTCTATTATTTTAGTTTTAGAATGGAAATGTTTTTGTGAAAGGGTTTTGGGGATCATTTATTTTATGTGTAGTTATTTAATGCCATGAAAAAAATGTAAGTAAAATCAAAGAATTTTTATATAGTTCATTTTTCAAAAGATGATAAATATCGACAGCTGATTTCAATTTTTTCAAATATGAGAATTTAAAAAAAAGAAAATTATTCACAAATTTCTCCCTTTCAGTAATATATCTCTCTCTATATAAAAAAAAACGTTTTTCGAGATGCCGTAATAAATTATTTATACATAATCAAAGTTTGGACAAATTTATATTTATGATGATGGTGAGGCTTTGCACGAACGGGTAAACAATGCTAAACGGGACAATGTATTGCAAATTTTACAGCCAATTATGAATAAAAATCCATAAGCAGAAAAATATAGAATTTCGTATGAAATTAAAAATAAAAACCACAGACTACTGATGAACTGTGTAATGTTACAAGATTGGTAGTGAGAAATATTCAGAAGAATATACTATAATGTGAAATTTTATCCTGAGATAATCAAGTCGAAATTGTATGTATTCCAAGTATCACGCTGGACACTCGAGGGGACCTGGATATGCCATTCGTACTGAAACGTGTGTACGCAATTCCCTGTAAGATTGGCATTTGCCATGAGTATTTGTAAACCACAGGGGCAGAATTTTGAAAAAGTCAGTTTATGTACAACATCGAAGGAAAAAATATCTACCATGGACTTATGCTTTGTCAAGGTGTAGAAGCAAATATGGATAAAAAACAATGCAATTTAGAGGAAAAGGTTAATAGGAACATTGATTTTGAAGAGGCACTAAATTAAAGTACAATTTAAAATGCGGAGATGAATACTTAAAATTTACATTTTCCTTCTTACAATACATTGAAAAGAAAATAGATTTACACAATACATGTAAATTACAGTTTTACAATTTGAGCAATAAGTATGAGCAGTTGCATAATTTGTACAATAGGGGTTGGGCTGCCATGAGGTAGACAGGGTGTAACCCCCTAGTTGATATAAATTTTTAAGCAAATATTGAAACAAAAATCGTTTACATATTTTTTCTGAAGTTCTTAAAACCTTTTTATAACCATTTGAATTCATTGCTAATGATCAACCCATTCTACAAATGCAATCATTGGAATGTTAAGTTATTATATAGCAGCCATCCGCTGAGCTGACTTCTGTTCAATTGAATTTCGGTTTATCCGGGCGTAATAGGATTTCATAGAAAGCAAATTTTGATGTATTTCTCTATTGTTCTTAATTATCTGTTGCGACTGATTCATTTCAGTAATGGAAGTACTGAAGTAGGAGTGTTATTCTTCCTTTGAACAATTTTTTACTCAGTTAAGCTCCTTCTTTCTCTTTTCTTGCGTTTGAATGGAAAACTGAATGAAGCTAAAAATATCGTGGTTGTGGAATAAATTCAAGTATTTACATTTACACAAAAGAAAAATGTTTTACAAATTCGTTTCAGCTTGTGTTTTGCTCACATGGATGCAATAAATCTTCGCTTTTATCAAGCGTTGAAATAAAGGGAAAAAGCATAAAAAGATTGTAGATATCATTTAAAATAAAATATTTTCCTTTTTTTTTATATGTTCACGAAAATTTGCAGTATTAATGTTTTAAGAGATTCTTTTTACCGATTTTATTCAGTAATGTTAATTTCATTATGCCATTGAAATGTTACACGTATATTATTTGGCTTAGTATTGAACTTCTTTATTTGGAGGACAATCAATATAAGTCTTGATTATATTTCAAATTATTTTGAAATTTCTGAAAAGAAATATGAAAAATGTAGTTATTTAGTGAATAATTAAGCTTTATGCTAATTATGCATGATTTTTAATAGGATATAAACTTATTTATATCATTTCACAGAGTTGATGAAAGAATATATCAAATGTAAGAAGCTTTTCTACAATAAAGAAAAGGAGAGGGAAAAAAAGACAAATGCATGAGAGAGAGAGAGAGATGAATGTGTTTTCTGTAAATTCAGTTTCGTTCGTTTAAAAAATTTTCTTTCTTCTGAACGATTTTCAACTAGATTAAGCAAATGAGTATATTATGAAGAGATTTAGAAGATTTTTAGAAAAATTACTGTTTTAGAAATTTTTCGAGCGTTGTTTGCTTTACTGCAAAATGAAACCATAGCCGGAAAGATTATTTGCGAGTCACGATTGATTGCCCTTTCAATAATTGCGATTAGAAATGAGTAAAAATTAGTCACAAAAAATAGAGTTTCTACAAAAGACTAGAAGGTTCTAGAGTAATTATTTGGCTAGAAATGTTTAGCAGCATTTATAAATTATCTTTCCAGTCTTTATAATAATGATGCAGAGAAGCAATATGGTGGCAAAACTTGACATTATCTTTGCGTTTTCATTGACCTACTACGATATTGTGGACTACGACTAAGGATTTGCATTACTGCACGCACTTGAAATGTATACTCTTCTGGGTTTTATTATCAATGATTGTTTTCTGTTAATTAAATCTGTTGCATTTACTGGATTGTTCCAGAATAAAATTACGATTTACACTGAAAGAATCAGCCTTTTAATTGAGTATTAATCTTTCCTACATTTGAAAAGTGTATGTAAAAAACATTTCTTTATGATTTTCTTATGTGAAAATATGTTTATACTTTGGTAGAAATTAGCACTTGAAAGAAAAACTAATTTATTCATGAAGTAACAAAAAATACGCAATAAAGAGTGTTTAATATTTACGTATTATTAACTGCTGATAGAATTTCTAAGGTACTGACCGTTTGAACATGGATTTCTTTCCTTGAAATTTATAAATATATAAATTATTTAATCCTTTTGGTGGGAAAAAATGGGCATTAGTTTTTATTCAGTTATTTTTTGTTCTATATTATTTACAACAGGGGTTGGCAACCTATGGCACGCGGGTCATATGTGACACGCGGTAAAATTCTTAGTGACACTCTGCACTACACAACCAATTTGTCAATTTTTGAGTGGATGGAAGTTGATAAATTTTTAATCAAGCTAATTTGACGAACATCTGCAGAATTATGGAAATTTACAGAATTACGAAAAAATATGAAAGATAACTCTTAAGATAAATTTGCATCTATACTGTGAATTATTGAATGTCATTTCAAGAGAGATTTAATTAAATGAAGAGAGAAAATTGCGTGTACTCTACTTCCCGCTTTTGTTTCTACATATTTATATGTAAAGAATCTTTCTTCATATGAAAAATATCTCGAGTCCACAATAAATGGTGAACGGAATATTGTGTGCAACTGAATGATTAGAACGTGTCAAATTGAGAGTCACACAGTATACCCCTGATTTTGCGATCAGGGGTATTTGTGCAAGTATTAGGTTCATATTAAAACTTTTTTTATATATCTTTTCATTTAACTATAATGAAGGTAAGATTACTTATGATTTATGTTGTCTCTTTCTTATTTTAATAAATATGTTTAAAAATACATAATATACGTACAATTTAATTTTTTTTGTTGAAGAAATAGTTATGTATATATATTTTGTGCTGTTTATTTTTATGTTAAATAAGTGAATATTAAAGTCGCATTGTTAAGCTATGTACTCGAAGGTGTTTGGCGACGGATCTCATAATTTTGAACCACAGTCAAGTGATGAGGACGATACTTGAGCTGGAAACCCTTTTCCTAACTACCACACCAACAGGAGGATGTCTGAGCTCTCGACAGATTTAAAGTGTATCGCTCCCTTACACAGCGGGTCTTCAGTGGTGCTGGGCTTGAACTCATGAACACCCAGCCCCGAGTCCGTTACCTTGACCACTAGGCTGCCGTGGAAACATTTTTATGTTAAAAAACTTCTTTAAATAATGCAAAATGATTACATAAAAAAACTGTAAATCTATATTATTGACATATATTCGCTAACCCTGCATGCATTTTCACGAGAATCGAATTGTTTCAAAAATGTCATACTGTGTGCCACGCTGTATCATATTAATAGATTGGTTTGCAAGCCACAGCTAAAATGTTGCCGACTCCAGATCTACAACATGCATTTATTAATATTGATAGATTATTAAATATTTTGATAAATGTTACTTATGTATTAACTGTCTATTAATGATAACTACAGTATTTGTTACTTAATCATATTGAATAGCAATCCCTGTTATAGAAGGTAACATTCACAAAAATCTCTCAACAAATCTTTTCAAATTATCTTCTTCTTTACCCAATATCGAAGACTATCTTCCGTAAAAATAGAAAAGAGCTGCGCAACAGTATTGGCCGTTAGGAGGTCGATTGCCCTTGGGGTTAGATAGAATCTTACGAGGAACCAGTAAAACTATTTCCTATTCATATTCGAATCAATATCTCACCCTGTGAACGAGTATGTGAAAGATCTTAGCCAATTCGTGGACTGAAATCACTATTTTTGGACATCCGTCATTGAGAGACCTTTTTCAGTGAGTAAATGGAAAAAAAAATTCTTATTTTGCGCGTGGAAAGCATAAGCAGATAAGAAAAAAAAGACAACTTCTTCCACTTGATGGATTACAAGGAACAGCATAGAAATGTTGAAAGTTTGATGGATTATAACGCAGGAGTGCAATCTTGCGATTGCTTTGAAATATGTAAAAGTCATATAGAGGCATAATGCTTGGTAAAAGCAAGCCGGGTTTTAAATAAATGAAATGCCGTCTGGCAAACCTCACTGGAAGATATCCCATTTTGTTTAAATATGCATAGAAGTTTAATGTTATTTTATTTTTAAGAATACTATCTCTCTCTTTTGAAACAACTGAGTTTGAAGGTGGAAAGGGATTTTAGGAAAAATGATTGCTTATTTCTAAAAATACAAGTGTTTAAAATTCTCATAAAATGTTGTAGAGAATTTAAGAGGTTATACAATAATAACTGCCATGAAATATCATGTGTAATTTTTATTCCTCGTCATTAATACATAAAATCTACATTTTTTTATGTTTAAGAACTATTTATCTTAAAATTTATATATATTCATTTCACTTTACATAAAGTTATTACGATTGTAATAAAATCAGTTTTCCTATCTTTTTAAAGAGTTTTTGATGTTAATCAAGTCTGTTTTCTTATATTTTTAGAGAGTTTTTGATTTGTTCCATAATCTGTTTGAAATAAAATTCTCCAGGCCATGAATTTCCTTTGCTTTATTATTAAATATTACTTATACTTCATAAAATTTATGATATGTCGTATTAGAATAATGCAGTATGTTAGAATACTTTTTGATTAAAAATATTCAAGAACAGTATTTACAAAATTGAACTTTCCAAAATAAAAAGTAACTCATCTGGAAATTGAATACATTTTTGAATGAAGATTTTGCATTTTCTTGACTATAAACAAATAGTTGTACCTTCTCACATAAATTATTATTATAACCGTATAAGAATTCAGACTATTTCAGGGCTATTTATATTTCAATCTGTGGAATTATGAAATATGAATAGTTTAAATAACGTTGACTTAATTGTGGCAAAAAACTCCACTTGTTTCTCTTGTAAGATTCTTATATTTACAAAAGATTATTGTTTTGGATGGCAGATGTATTGTTATAACATAAGTTTTTCATTGTCATTCAAGCACTTTAAGATTTAAGCATTTTTAAATTTCCTACAATTTTTTCATTTCTTAATGTATTACTTAAGTTAATGGTAGACTAAATCGTTATATGTAACGGTTGCGTAATAAATTTAGATTATTGCTTGCTCCAATATGCAAAAAAGTTGCCGATAAAAAATTCTTAGTAGCGAAATTTTTTACACGATGTTACAGAGGAATATAACAGTCCCGAAAAGTCACTTGAATTGTACAATACCATAAATAATTATGAGAAATTATAAAAAGCTTCATAATAATAGCAAAAAAATAGAGATAACAGTTTATTTTCTGTTTTTTTTTAAAGCAATTCTGTCACATTCTTAAAATAAATTTATTATAAAAGAAGCACTTTAGTTTTGTTAATAAAGCAATACAACTAACAATAAATGAGTGAGAGGTACAAAAACATTATTTACACTCAAAACGTTTTGTTTTCTTACAAAATGATATTGAGGTCTTACATCCAAAACCATTTTCATCCAAAATAAGCGTTTGGACTTGACTTATACATAAAGCAATGCATCATCAAAAAACTTCCCAATTCACTGAGTCCCGATGAACAAATCGTTTCTCTTTATCTTGTCTATTCAGCATTACGTCAATGGAATAAATACGAGACACAATTGGGTCTTTTACGTTCAAGCCATCCATGCAAGAGTACAGTCTAGACCTAAAACGAGATCTACCAAACCTTCTTAGAAGGGAAAAAACAAGCTAAAACTTTTCCGAAACGGGTACAACTCCTTTGAAACCCAATTTCGTAGCTTCATTAAGAAAACGAAGCCTGGAGGTCAAGAAGTGGACGAAAAAAGTGATTTAATTAGCTGGGAAGCAGAATAAACATTGTTCGCGGAGTGTCGAGACTAATGAAAGTCGGGGGGTGCAGGAGAATTATCGCCCCCTGAGTTAATGCCATTAGGAGTCGCTCTCAATTATCTCCAGACTCCCCAGCGGGACCTGGGCGAAAGCAAATTCATCTAATTGTGGAGTTACCTTGTTTCGCCAGTAAACGACCGAGATAGCAGAGAAGAACGATGGTTTCGAGGAGTGTTAACGTCTCTCGGTGACGAAGGGTGGTGGTCCGAACCGTATCGAGCACGACGCGATTTATTTTAACTCTTCTGAGGTTAATTTTAGGTACTTATGTTGATTATTAAATGCTTAAGGTATTCGACTACGTTTGGAAATGTAATTTTGGAAAAAGGTATAAAGGAACCATTTTTTGATATTTAGTGTCATCTGAATTAAAATACATATGTATAAAATTGTCTTATGAATATTGCTACAGTAAACAAATTTTTTAAATAGAATTTTTGGCAATATTAAAGAAATAATAACATATTTTCAAGACATTATATTTTTATGTGGAAAATGCATTTATATATTTATAATATTTTGCCAGTATATCTAAGAGTTATGTACAAAATCTGAACTAGCAGTTATGAAATATATGAAGGACGCTCCGGAAGTAAGTTTTACCATTTTTTCTTGAAAGATAAGATAGTACTCCAGGTTAAGCAAACAATCACCATTCGATATTAATTAAATGATGGAAGGAACATCAGTGCTGGAAGAATGCAGACTGCGCAGAGCACTGAAGAAGAGAGAGTAGCAGAAGGAAGGAAGGCGTGCTGAAGGTTATTTGAGTACAGATTACGATGGCAAGCAGATGTGTGCTGATAAAATGGTCACCAATGGAAGGGAGTTCAGATATCCAGTACGAATTGGGCCATGGAAACAGCGTGTCCGTCATCTTTGAACGTCTACAGACCGTGTATGGTGAAAAGGTCATATCTCGTCAAATGATTGGCCACTGGTGTTGCATGTTCAAGGAAGGAAGAAATGAGCAGCCCTCATTATCCACAAATGAAAATAATATTGCTAGAGTAAGGTGAATGACTTGAAAGCATCTAAGTTCATCGGTGAAGAAAAATTATTTTCAAAACAGTGATGTGATGGAGAAGGCTGTGCAACAATGTCTTGAATCACAGAGAACCAAATTTTACCAGCGAGATTTCTTTTAACAGTTTGAACGTGACAATAAATTACACAGAGTAGGTTAAGAATGCGTCGAAAAATAGTGTAAAAGTGTTACAAAAAATTAATTTCGAAATGTTTCTCGTGTAATTTAGAAGTTATTCATATTTTAATGCATCGGAATAGAGAAATTTTAACAAAAAGGGAAAAAAAGCCGTTGTTTTAGTTAATTGGTAACACTGAAATTTAACGTCAGTTTTTAAAAACTCCTAGTTCAGATTCTCTTTAGAAGTTTTTGTTACATATAGGATAATATATTATTACCATAGAAGCATTTTTCATAAAGAAGTATGTTTTGAAAATATGCCATTCTTTCTTCATTTTTTGTCAAAAAAAATTGCATTTAAATACTTTTTTATTGTAAAAATTTTCTTAAAAAATTATAGGTATATTTTAATTCTAAAAATAAAAAAAAGGTACTCATTTATGCGATTTTTCAAAATCACGGTTCCGAACGCATAACTAGTACTCGTTAAAATGTTTTATTTAATAACTAGAGAGAGGGACCAAATACACACACATGGGTTATTAAATTAGATTGTAGTACAGAATATCCCAACTATAGCGAAGCTTGTAATAGTAATTTTGTATAACAAAATGCAATAGAAGTTTTCTTCCCATATTTAATTTTTTGTAGGAAAAACTTAAAATGTTTTATTTAACTTATAGATTGACTTTTTCATTTCCAATCTTTTTCAAACATATTGCTTCAGAACTTAGCCATTTAAAATACATAATAAATGCAGTATTTATTATACTTTGCTGAAAAAATTGTTTTTAATATTTATTTGAAATTTATAATGAATTAAACTTACAAAAGTTAGGCATTTTAGAACTTATTAATTGATACATTACCTTAATTTATATTTCAACTGAAGTCCTAAAACACAACAAAAAATGTGATCAAATAAATTTAAGTCTACACAACAAAAATAAAATTTCTTTATTCATTTTAAGAGGATTAATTGACATCTCGGATTATTTACTGTACTTTTTACTAATATAAACTTATTAATTTTTTAATTGTTATGAGCTGCAGTTTAAAAAACCGATCTTTTCAGTTACATTGCCCAATGCAGAGCCCATAAAAATGTACAGATATTAATTTCTGTGTAAATCTATCTGAAATTAAATTAATTTTGAAAAAATAATGTATTTTTTACATGTATCCACATGAATAATGCTCTCCTCTTTTATTTTATTTGATTAATTATTATATAAATTAAATAAAATTTCTTTTGGTAGATGCCTGATATGTTTTATATTTTTGGATTATTTTTAGTCTGGACCTAGTGACAGATTACACTAGGGACCAGACTAATAATAAAAGACATGCAGCATTTTAACTGTAGAATTTATTCTGAATTTGAAATTTAAATATCAAGTAGCATTTGGTCAATGACAAAATTTTCAAATATTATTTAATTCATTATTTAATTTATCTTTAATTAATTTAATCTCTTAGTAAATTTTAATCTGAAAGTAAATTATAACTTCGAAAAAATTATGAATCTTCATGAATTATGTTCTTGCAATCTTTTACTTTGTTAATTATATCAATTAATAAAAGTTCCTTGGACAGGCATCTAATATGTTGTATATTTTAGCCACATTCTTAAAGTCAAGACTTTTTTAAAAATAATTGTAATAGATTTTAAAAGGAGTAAGACAAATAAATCAAAAAGAAACTTGTAATTTTGTTACTATAATATTAATTTTAGAATTTGAAATTTAAAAATCGAGCAGAGCATTTCCTGAAAGGTAAATTTCTTACACGAGCCACCAAAAACTTAAAAGCAGAGTTCGAATAAAAAAAAAAGAAAACTTGACCCCATTTACACCCACGGCATCCCACGTGCTCCACTCCAGCAAACTCTGTCCAAACTTTCCCATCATCATTTCTGAACGACAGCCCTTCAGCAGGGATCAGATGGAATCTCACGCCGAAATAATTCCTCACGATGCACCCCTGGGTTGGGCCAGGATCTCCGAATCAATCAAAGAGCATTGCGTGATCCTGGCCCAGTTCTCTTCGCCAAACATCTGTACATCACGACCTATAATAAAATGTTTGTTGCCGATAAAAGAAATAGAAAGAATCTTTCGAGGCAGTTCTTCTCCCCGCTGTCGAGGATGGCTGCGAGAAATGATGGAATCAGGGCTATGTGACAGTAGCATATGTCGTTTCGAGATTTCCCCAGATATAATATCCAGTCATCGACAGTATACGTCGTCTTTACTATCTTGTATTGAAAGATATTGATGTTAAATAAGGAAAGAAAGGCCTTCCAGATACTGGGAGAAGTTTCGATTGCCTGGGTTCAATTTACAATCTAACTAGAGTTATGTCGCTACGAGGATCCGATACTTTATTTTTCTTTTCGGTCTGAATCTAATTCATACTGTATTTGATGTGACGGAATAGATAAATTCCTTCCGTTGGATTTGTTGTTCTTTTAACGTTGAATATGTTCTTGTTTGAGTATTTAGTAGCTATAAAGGCATTACAATCGTGAATGGATAGATAATATTTTATTCTAGTTTTCTGCAGAATAATTTATGTATTCACAAAAAGTAAGAGATGTAATTATAAAAAGTCTAGTTATATACATTATAGGTAAATCTTTTTTTTTTTTTTTTTTGCAACTTTTAAGAACTCATTAACAACAGAAATTAAACCCTTAAAATTGTTAATCGAAAAGAAAACATTATTTATATTATTAGATCCTCGATTACTTAGTAGTTTTATTAATAAACTGAATTTTTCTTTTGATGGAAAATAAGTTTAATCATGTGCACCCAAAATTGATATATTTTTAAAGGAATTAATTGCTTTATTAATTTAACGTTTATTACTTGGTAAGATTTATAACTAGATATACTACATGCTAGTTTTAAAATGAAAATAAAAACGAAGGAGGTACACATATTCTAATTCATGCTCAAATTGTTAATATCTGTTGTAATTGTACTTATTCTTTTCGGGAATAATATCGTTTTCGTCTTGAAGTAAGTTAATTAAATTATTTTTAATTAGAAAACTTAATAAAATTAAAGTACAGTAAAACAAAATTGTCAAGATAACTATTATGTTAAACATTAAAAAAAGTGTTTGATTTTCATTTACTGATTAAAGTAAAAGTTTTAAGGATATATAACTAATAACTATTTTATAGAAAAAAATGTAAAAAGTAAATACTTCATAGTATAAAAATAAAATTATTTTGGATGTCTAACTTTATTACGAATTAAATGAATAAAATTATTTTAAAGTTTATAATGAAATGATTTTTAGAAAATAATGAATGAATTAATTACTAATAATTTTCAATTTATGTCTACAACGTGCGCACTCACACATTTTTTTCCAACCAAGAAAATGTATACAAATAGTATTAATAATTATTATTATACCGTATTTTAGATGTAGATATATAAATTTGATGTTAATGTTAATAAGCTTAGATCATTGCTGTTGTAAATACTTATAGAACAGTTAATTTACACATTTTTGTAGTATATTTAGTTAAATAACTATAACAGCCATAGTTATTAACTGTAAATAATAGATTATATATTCTTAAATGATTTTGTAAATAACATATTCTTAAATAACTTTGATAACTCATATATTGTTAAATAACTGTAATAACTAATACATTGACACACTTATTTTATAATTTTTTTATAACTTTTTGATACATTTTATTTATATTATTACTTTTTGAATATTAAATCATTAGGTTTTTTCTTTTTTAAGTTTATTATTTAAATCGTATAATATTCATTTTAAGCAAGCAATCCCACAGATTGCATATCTTTGTTATTTTGAGTTTATTAGCAATATTAACAGATATATATATATATATTATGGATACCAGTAGGTCAAAAATGGATATACTCCTTTCAGTTTTATGGTTTAAGTAATATAGTAAGGGGGCTAAGTGTCGGGGGAAGGATATTTTGTGAAGATTTGCATCTCTCAGCTATTAGAATTTCAGAGACAATAAAAATAAATAACATGGCTTTAAAAATTATTCATTGAAAAACAACGAGATCAAGTTTTTTGTTAAACTTTTACCGCTTGAAACTAGTACTGGCTAAGCAGTTTGGCTAAAACAATATATGCTAAAGATACACATCTCTTTGCTATTATAAGGTTTTAGAAGAAATACAAGGTACTTTTTGCTCAAAGATTTTGTGGAAGAAGCTGAATTCTAATCTTGTAGTTTTAGATGAGCAACCCATAACCATTATTGGAAAACAGTTGGGAATGGAATCGGAAAAACATTTTAGGTCCCCCTTTTTTCTGTATCTGGTCTACTGTTCCTTACGATAGAAACCCGCAGTTGGGTAGTAGTTGAGTGAAAACTAATGTTGGAGCGATAAGGCGAAGACGGAGAGAAGTATATTTATGATGCGGAGGGAAGTTATGGCTTCTCCTGAAAGTTATGTTGAAGAAAACGAGGAAAAGCAAGAAAAAAGAATTTCAAAATGCATTGTAGCTTGATTTATTCAGTAAGTTAAGGGTTTATTAAAAAAGAAAATATGCTAAATGACTAACTTTTGTGTGTGCTGCTTAATGTAATTTTTACACTATATTTATCATTTCCTTAAAAATGCTTTTTTAATATTGAATATCAATTGATTCAAATTTACGCTAAGATATTCTGTAGGTTGATTTATTTTACGATAAGATAAAGAATAAATTCCTTTGAAGTTTAACATCTTCAGAATTATTAATTGTATTCAATAATGCATATTTTTACTTTATCTTTAGAGAAATTTACTATCAATTCTTTTTACAACGCATTTAATCACATAATAGCTCCTAAATTGATTTGTTTTCGAAATTTAGAAATAATTATAAAGAGGCAATGTTTTAATAGACAGTTTTTTCGATATTTCGTATAGTATATTTGATACACACATTATATTTGCTTATCCTTGTTCTTTTTCTTTTTTTTAGACATATAAACTTAGGCGGAAATATTTTGTAGTTTGTTGTTTATTTAACTTCCTTAAAAATGAGATATTTTATGTTCAGTTTCTTTTGAATAGATCGAAATATTTTCCATTTTTCTATTCATTTCAAAACTTAAATAGAATTGTTAATTAATAGACTAAATTACTGTTAAAGACAAAAATACACTGTGATTTTATTTATTCCGAAATCTAAAATGCAGTAAAATAATGACATGTCTTCAACCTTATTTAGCACAATTTATTTCTAATATATTTAATTTAAATAAAAGTTTTGAAGTTAGAAACATTTTTCCAACTGTTATCATTGCATGCTGAAGCATTCCTAGCTGCGTTTAACAAAAATTTGAAAATGCTTCGTCTTTTCAAAAATATTTTTCAGCACTTAGAGTATAACACTTTATGTATGTATTATTATCCAATAAAAATTCATTTTTGTTCTAATTCTTATAGAAAAAGTAAACTATACTCTATTTTGAACAATAAAATAATTATTTCGTTAACTGCAAAACACTTTGCATACATACATTTTATTACTGTATTAATAGGTGGTTTTACTTGCAAATATTTTTCACAATTCAACAATCTTCCAATATATAATACAATAAATTTCTTTTTTTAAGCGTACGTTTTTTAAGTACGTGACAGAAAAAGTAAGCAATATGTAATAGTCTAAAGCCGTGCTTCCCAATCTTTTTATCGCCGTGAACCAGTCAACGTTTGTTCCTTGCGTGGCCCGGTACTATTTGATCCACGGACCGGCACCGGTCCACAGCCCGGGGGGTTGGGGAAAACTGGTCTAAAGATCGCAATATCTGAGCAAAAAATGCTTGCATTTTATATATTTATAAAAAAAAAGAGTTGTAAAATAATTTGTAGAAAATGATCATGAAAAATTGATGCATAACAAAAGATTAAGTTCTACATAAAAAAATTAAGATGTTGTAACTTAGAAAACAACTGTTTTAACAGTTAAATTAAACAAATACAATACGATAAATGGGCAATGACATTAATACGTTGTACTAAAATATATAGCGTTTATCCTTTAGACGGCGCAAACTGGTTTATATTAACAAAAACTGAGGTGGCTAAATATATTTAATGGTTGTATGACTAATGTGATTTTATAAACGGCACATCTAACTATGCAACAATGCTGTGTTATCGCAATATATGTCATACGTAACACACAAAACATACCAATATGCAGCGCGTGTTTCAGAGTAATTGTATAGTAACAATTATTTATAGTGATTTATATAGCTCATAAAGACAACTAAAACTCTTATCTAAGGTATGCCATTCCTTTTATGTTAGGTTATGACGCTACAAGCTCTGTGTTTATCCATGCAGATTATATTCCGGACCACATGATACGCGCTTAAATGTAGAAGTGGGCAGATAGTCTACGCTACTGGACATTCGGAGCGCATTTGGTGTCTGCGGTAAATGACACGAAAACGATTCAGATAAAGCATTTCACATGTTTTAGCACGCCGAATGCTAAAATAAATCCCATCCCTTGTAAATTGAAATTCATGGGCAAATGCATGATAGGTAGCTCAGATGAATATTTTCATTCTTTGCTTTAACCTTAGGAAACATTACATGATCTTAGTTATTTTATATATTAACTTAAAAGGAACACTTTTGCATTTTACAGGAATAACAATATGTTTTAAGCAGATTCATTAAAAAATTATTAAAAGAGACAGCTATTAAGTAATTATTTTGTAATCGGTGAAAAAATATTTTATTCGCGCGCGTGGGCACGCGCGTACAGTAAAAAGTACATATGAAAAATATCACACAAATATTTAAATTGTGTTTGAGGTTTACCTTGCCTGGTTTGTATATATAATCTGTCTCTCCTTTTATTTGCTATACAAAAATGATATAATTTTTTTTATTTCCCATATGAAATACCCAAATAAGCATTAAGGCTTGCTTGATGTATTGTATATTAATGGTGTAGTTGTACAATGATTCTCTAAATTTTAAGAACATCAAATATATAAAAAATGTATACAATCTAATGTATTATACAAAAAACATAAATTCATAGTAATATTATGATATTAACGGATCCTAAATATCCTACCCTAAAATTGTGAATTTTGCCAAAAATTGACAATATTTTATGATTTTATTTTATAGACCATATTATTAGCTTTGTAATAATATGGTCCTAGTTTATTGTTTTCCGTTCACTAGAACAAAAACTACAAGTATTTTAGTAAAAGCAGATGCCATTACTTTAACCAATATATGTCATACTTTAAAACGGGTTTTACTCCAAATGTGTTTTTCTGAAAATGCTGAAACGGGGACAGCGATTTCTAAAAAAGTTTTGATATTTTGTGTATGTTCTGTATAATAGTAGAAGTGTTTTAACCTTCAGATTTATCAATCGTTGTTTTATTACAAAATTTACAGACCCTTATATGAATATAATCACTGTTATTTTAAGCAATTTCATATAATAACTAAGATAAAGCGCTCTAGTTTTTGTAAATATTAAAACATCTCTCATCCTGAGGGTGATTTCAAAAATAAACGAAATAGCAACACATCAGAATAGAAAAATCGAAAATTTATTCATAAACTGTTGGTACAGAATGGGTCGCGTATATGTTATTTTTGTAAATTTTTAACAACTTTTTCCCATTTTAGTAGTAATAATTTCCTTTTATCTTCTTAATTTTAGCATATTTTTCTTAAAATGTACTAAACAAATCAAAAATCCACAAACACAAACACAAATCCCCATATTTCAATTTTTTAAAAAAAAAATTGTCGCAAGTAGTCGGATACATTAATATTAATAATGATAAAATTACAAATATGATGGGTTTCGAATTTGTCAAGCCGAGTTTTAAAGCCAATGAAATTGTACCTGAAAGGTACACGGCACACAAAATTAAGTTGACGAATGAAAAGAAAACGCAGGAACATATATAATCCATAGTTCATAATAAATTTATTCAAACTGGATTATTTTTAAGACATCTAGTAATTTTTGAAGCTAATGAATGTTATGTTTTTTGCAGCTCTTGGTTTTGTTTCCCTCATTTAAAGAAGAAACAAATGCTATCGAGCATGCTAATGCATTAAAAATGTTCTTCGAGACTCAAATTAATTTTGGTTTAAATCCAAAGTGATATAAAATTCCTTTTTTAAGCTAAAAATTACTTTGGTTTCTTGATTCTCTTGGTAGTTTATTTTAGCATCTCACAAGCGAAAAAATATTTGAAGTGTCATTTTAGACAAAAACATTGCATCGCAAAATTTCAGTATTATTCATCTAATAATGGCCCAATTTAAAAACGTATTTGTCAAATTACTCATTACATGTTTGAATATTAGTAGAAGTTGTTTTTTAAAACAATATTTAAATTTTAAATCGCAATTGAAAAATTTATATATTTGTTGGAAAACTGTACAAAAAATTTAGCAATTCAAAAATCAGGATTATTTGTAAATATATTTTACGTGTAATATAAACACTCATCAAATATCCTCTGAGTTGGAATCCGCGAAGACTCGAAAAATTTAGAGATTTTAGTATTTGGGTTCAGAATCCCTTTAAAGTCTATTTCTAGGTCAGGGAGATAGAAAAATAATGCAGATAATACCTTATTAAATATAAGCACTGTGTTGTGAAAAAAGGGTATTTAATAGAGGCATCTTTCCTTAATGATTACATCAATGGAGCTCATAATACCATTCACCAGCTCCCCAGAACAGAAACTACCAATACAATTTCACTCCTTTTTTTCCTTATATTCTTATCAGGGAGACTTTTTTTTCTTACGATGAGACGCAAAAGAGGAAAAAAGTTCTTTCCAGAACAAGGAAAAGAAAAAAATTCTATCTGAAATCCTGAATGCGTGCGAGACAACCTTCCCTTGATACAGAATGACATTTGACGAATGTGGCTCTTGGATTCCTTATCGGTCCGAAAGTGAGTGGAAAAAGTATCTGTGCGAGTAGTTTTGGCCCCATCCTTCACTGACGAGGGTGTGATTTGGAGATAGGAAATCGGTTTTGAGACATTCGTTGGATTTAATGGTGCTCTCCTTTATCACTTTTGCGGTCGAGTCGGCTGGTTTATAGAAAGGTTTTAATTCCAGTCGGATTGAGCCGAGACAAGTATTCCATTGCCAAGTACGTCACAAAATGTGTAAATGGTGGGTTGCCTGATATCAATGGATGGAAGGAAGGAAAGGGAAATTCTATTGGCGAAAATTTCTTTTAGTAAAAGTTTTCCCTGCTGTCTATGGCGCATATTCTTCCTTAAAGGTGCAAGCAGATAAGTTTCTTCTTTTCTTAAAAAAAAGTCAAACTTTTTAACCCTCTGATGGCTAAGCAAATCATTTCCCCCATTTTAGAGTTGGTGATTGTCAAATTTAAATTATAAACTTATCTGAATTTATATTATACAGCATATTATAATACAACAAATATGCCGAACTCAATTACGTAAATGGAAAAATAAAGAATTGTCCAAATCCCAATCGATGCCAATGATAAATAAAATAGTCGTAGGCTGTACTCTCTCATTATTTACTGCGTCGTGTAATAATATATTGCTGTGTTTACTCATATGTTTTATGTTATTCGGTAAGTATAAATTTACGCAATAATAAAGTTTATTTGAACAAATGAAAACAAATGCCTTGTAATGACATATAATTCCAGGGGAATAACTGATCTATTCGCTTAAAATTCCAGAAAAAAAACTACATAAAACTACATGTATTTGTCTTACACTTTTTTGTTTTATGTCCAAGCGAAATAAAATAAACTGTGACATACTAATATTTATTCTTAGCTACTTTATGATCCCACAAAGGTTAAATATTATTACTATGGTATTAAAATTTGTTGAAAAACTAGTATTGAAATGGAGACAGAGAGAGAGAGAGAGAAATTTCAAAATTCATATTAATTTAGGTTTTGTGAACACTTACTTATAATCGAATTGATTTTTGCTTTCACGCAATAACCTCAAAAATGTATCATAAAAATACATAAAAACAACATTTTTATACAATGTAATTTTCTAACAGTAAAAGGAAAATAATAAAATTACAACTCAAAGAGGTGGGCTGTAGTATACGTATTATTATAATGAAAGTAATGAAATTGAATTTTCTTACTGTGTTTGGGGTTTTAGACTTAAAGGTTGTAAAAGAGAGAGTTCTGGAAAAATTTTGAGTCAAGGTCAAACAATAAGAATTTATTTTCTCAATCTCTTAATTTTAAATTGCATTACTCAGAGAGTTTTTACATCAGTCGATTAGAGATTTGTCTTGTGAAATACAATATTAGGGGCTGCTGTGCATTAAATGTCATTGAACCTAATGTAGTGTATAAGTTAGAAGAGATAGGTATAGTTTAAGCGTTATCATCGACATTTGATCGTGGCTGTCCCCAATAGTTCTCAGAGAGCTTCTAATGGGCAAATGATTCAGATCAATCCTAACCTAATTGTTAATTGTGTTATTACTAGTTATTAATTTTTAAGTGTGTTATTGTTAATATTTATTACGTTATTCACACCAGCAGATGCATAATCCGATATTTTTGCTACACGATGCGATACGATTATTTGCTATCTAGATTTGGTAAAAAAAATGGTTTGTTATTACGTGATGTTTCTGAAAACATTCTGAAGCGAGATAGGGATTGAAAAATAGTAGACTCCACAGTAGCCAAACAAATGTTGAGAACTACTGTTTATTTCCAATACTAAATGTCTGGATTTATCAATTTATTTTAATCCCACGTATTTTATCTCGTATACTTTAATCTTATATTATATAGGTTATGAGTAATTTTTTAAAAAATTTCTCTTTCCTTTTTATTAACTTTAAATTAACTTTTCATTATGAAACTGAGAAAAATATACTTTATAAACTTTTGTTATACACTGCTGGCTACACAAAAGGCAACATCCTGAAGGAAGCATGCAAATCTTGTGAAACTTACATCAGGCGTTGATGGCGATAAAATATGCAAATATTAGCATTATAGACCAGACGCACATCACCGGAGACCATAGCGCCAACTACCAGCGCTATATAAGGCTAGAACAGATTGGCAATTTGAAGTGCGGCAATTGTTTTTTTCATGTTTTTTCGTGTTTTTTTTTTGCGTAAGCTGTTTACTTATGCATCGTGGAAGACTGAATTCGACCGAGGAAGAATAGTAGCCTACAGAGATTGAGGGTTTTCCGTCAAACCAAGCAACTGTGATGTGTCTGTCATCGCTGGTTACAGGAGGAAACGGCGGATCGACGGGGCCAATCGCACCCACCGCCTTGCACCACAGCTCGTGATGACAGGCGTATTGTGCGCATAGCAGTCATGGATCACGCAGCCACATCACGAACCATAGTACAACAGATTCAGACTGTTACGCATCATTCCGTGTCCACTGGTACCATTCGACGCCGTTTTCAGCAGACGGAATGTCCGCAAGGCGTCCATTGCTTCATTTAGCCTTGACTGGAAACCACAGGCGTTTGGGCCACCAATGGTGCGGTAAACTGCAGACATGGACAACGGAATGGAACGACATTGTATTTACTGATGAATACCGCCTTTGCCTGCAACATCACGATGGTCGGACTTGAGTTTTGAGACATCGTGCTAAGAGGCTGCTGAACTGTTGCGTTATGCATCGCCACACTGGTCCTGCACCCAGTATCATAGTTTGAGGTGATATTGGATTTCATTGCCTTATCCCTCTAGTACGCATTGATAGTACACTGAGCAGCCAAAGCTACATCTTTGAGATGTTGGAGTCCGTGGTCCTCCCATACATTCAACTATTTCCATCAGCCATATTTCAACAGGATAATACATGACCACACGTGGCATGAAATGTTCAAGAATTCTTCTTTACTCATCAGATTTAATTGCTTCCTTAGCCTACTTGTTCTACCGATCTATCGCTAATCATGAACATGTGGTCCATGCTTGTACAACGACTGGCCCGGGATACACCACCCGCTGCTACATTAGATCAAATTTGGCAATTTGTGGAAGCCTCATGGACTTCTGTTCCTCAAAGATACATCCAAAGCCTCTTTGATTCTATGCCAAGACGTGTGGCAGCCGTTATAGTCAACAATGGAGGATACACAAACTACTGATTTTGTCATCATCCACACGTCACAAGAGGCTGTAACTTTAATTATTTGATCTTTGTACAACATGTTATCTGCCAAATAAATTTCGCTATGATATTTCTGGTGTTTCTAGGTGTTGCATTTTGTGTAGCCAGCATTGTATTTACAATGATTTTGTTTTCGCTTTCTTTGCAGTCATATTTGACTTTATTTATTTTTGTGCGGTTGAATAAATTGTTTACTTGGTTTAATTTGGTTTGGTTTTTACACTGTTACAGGAACAGAAATAGCTAAGGCAATCTTTAGAAAATATTTGATGGCTTAAGCCGTAAGAGCTGTTTTATGTTGGTATTTTTGTTTATTTTGATACAAGTGAATGCTGTTTTTGCGTCAAGCATAATTTGTCTTATACCTGAAAAATGCTTTCGAGTAGCTATATATTCAAATAATTTATTTTGTCACCCCATTAATTTTTTCTTCTTCAAATAAGAATAATTACTTTTTACTCCATTTGAGAGTTAAGCATGCATCACAAACATTTTCTATATTACTGAACTGTGAATTATTTTCCCTTATACTCTACCCTAATAAAATTTAAAATGACTTTTCTTTAAATTCACTTTAATATTTTTATCTTTGACAATGAATATGCGTTTGTTTCAACTCACATATGTAGAAATGCAATTCCCTCTTTTCTCTTTATAAATTTAATTTTGGAACTGAAAAATTTACGCTTTAAATTTTGGTTGAAAATTACATAAACAATATACAATTAATATAAAATTGAAAACGTTTAGGAAATAATATTTAATATAATTTACTTAATTGTTTTAATGAAAATATTCTATAGTTTTGTCTTATTCTTTTGTTTATGTGTAGAATAATCATGTTAAAGTATAATTTTAACGCATGGTTTTATTTTTTATTCAAAATTAATATGTATTTTTCCTGAGCATCTGTGCCTCTTTACTGTTTTCTTAACCCAACGGGCTCCTTTGTAGGCATATGCCAGGAAAGTAATCATGTCTGATTATACATATTAAAAAGGTCTGATTATGTTTGTACATTTAATTTGATACTGTGCGCAAAGCATTACAAGAAAGTATTTCTCATATTCACATCGGAAACTGTAAGCTACGATTTCACAATTGTTTGACGATAAATTAGTCTTTTAGTCAAGATTTAAATTTTCCAATTAATTCATCAATAGTGTTTTTAGCAGTTGAATAAAAGGTGTGTCTATATCTAACTATGGATATTTTTGTGTAGTTACTTATTATACAATTTCAAAAATTTGTATTTTGTTTGGATCCCGATATAACGAATAATATGTTCGATCCCAATGAATTCATAAAATCGGGTTCCGACTTTATCTTAAATAACATTTAAAAAAAGAAAGCTAATATTGTATTTTATTAACAAATTTATTTAACAAATTTTTGTATCGGCAAAACAAGGTTATATAATTTAATTGTGAAGTACGAGGGGGGATAAAAAAAGGTTACAAGAAGAATAAAAAAATATTTATTTCCAATAAACAGAAAATACAAAGGGGAATTAAGAGATATACGTGCATATCACGTTTCCACATAATCACCAAGTTTATTTAGGCATTTATCAGAACGCAGAACCAACTCGTTTAACCCGTTGTGGTAAAAGTCAGATCCCTGTTCACGAGCCAAGTCTCGGTGGATGTTTTCACAGCCCTGTCTTGAAATATCGCAGCACATCAGAAACGATAGGCTGCAAGCTACCATAGCTCAGTCCCAACTCTTACGAGATTTCATGCAGAGTTACCCGTCGATCATTTTGAATCAGTTCTTTAATGCGTAGCATGTTGATTTCTGTCGTTGGCTGGCCACTTCCTGGCATATTGCGGTTTTCGACATCTTGTGTGCCTGATTGAAAAGAGTGACACCATTTCGCTACATGTTGTCTGCTTATTCTTTGCCCATAAAAATCGAATCATGGCTCGACCTTCCGAACGAGACCAATTTCCTAAGTGTCTTGACATTTCAATCATACTGAACCATCTGGGAACTTTCACTACCTACCCGCAAACCATCTGTATAACAAGTAGCACCATTTGTCTCCATTTGGGGAAACAAAAGTTTACCATAAGATGTAGTTTTCAAATACTGCGGTTTGTAAACTTTTTTCTGATCAACCCTCGTAATATTGAAATAATCCATTCTCTTCCCATAAATCATTTAAGAACAGTTAATATATCTAACTCAATCTTGTTAAATTCTATCTTTTATTTTATATTTTCAGTTAGTTTTGGTTTTTAATATGTAGTTTTATGTAACTTCTAGATACACTGAAAACTGTCACGACATTCTTAAATTTAAAGAGTTTGATGATCTTTTTTATCTCTTATACTCGAAGAATCAGAAAAATACTACAAGAAAATAATGTCGGATTTCTGGCATATGGTGCAATTGACAGTAGACCATTAACATTACGTCCCCAAATTTTCAAATCATGCCATCTGAAGATTTTGAAGACCAATTCCATTTGTAGCTCACATCAACCTCCATTATTTCACTTAACGTCCCAAGAATCTAATCTCATTTCCACCGGTTACAGAAAACTGGTTATATTATACTCACTAGAATTATTTTTCTATTCTTAATATTCTAGTTGTAAAGTTAGGCAAATATTTATCACAATTATAAGCAAGAACTTTAGTAAGTATCAAAACATTTATTACTTTTTAAAGCTATACTGTTTTCAAAATTCAAAATGAAGAATAATTTGACTTATTTTTAAGAAAAGGTAAATATTTTTTAAAAAAAAATTAAATTTCTAAAAGCAGGTAAAGAGGGTTAAATTTAGAAATTTGACTTAATTGAACCGTTGAAAGTAACATATTGATGTCTTCAGTAAGAATATAAGTATCCGTGGCTGTCTATCCTAATTTGAGGTTGTCGATTTTAGAAAGCTTAAGGGCAGTTCTGTCCACTTAATTATAGACGTGGAACTGATTTTCCAACAGGATCAGACAGTGTCAACTGATAAGAAAGAAAAAATAATATATTTTTTTCTTTTTGCTCTCATCCATCTTCCAAATCCCAATTGTATTCGAAAAAAACCATTAGGGTTTTGTTATTTATTCTCTATTGTCTGATTACTTCTGGTAAGTTAATCGATGTTTTTTCAAGTTTAGGGTTTGAGACTGTGTATGGAAACTGTGGCCCCATAAAGGTAACGAAAAAATAACTAAGTAGTAAGGAATTTAGTTTATAATATGTTACATTTGCATTAGGAAAATTGTTTCTTCTAAGAAATAGAACAAGGTTGGGTCAAAAACTACTTATTAAACATTTTTCATTCTACAATTTTATTAAACAGACAGGTCTACACAACAGATACATTATTTTCCGATATATTCTCTACCTTAAGAAATGAGATTGGTCCAGTGAACCACAAGTTTCCGTATGCTTCCGGTGGGTCGTGAAACCTTTTTTGCACCGCATCCCTAACATCCATGTCTGAGGTCAATCGACGATCTCTCAAAGCTTCCTAAAAAGTGGTCCAAAAAATTTGAGGGAGTGAGATTTGGGTTGTAGGGAGGGTGTTTCAGGGTCTCAAAGCCCAACCTTTGATTACTGCGGTAATCACCTAAACTTTAATAAAATTTGAGATAATCATGAATAATATGATAGACAGAACCAGGACTGTTTTTTAAAGAAAAGTCGATCACGTTTACTTTAACTCGCCTATCTGCTGCAACTATCTTTCAAGTTTGCTAAAGGTTGTTGTCAGTGGTCGAGGTTGGTAGTCACCAAGCTCTCTTTTTTGTGTTACTCACGTTCGGCCTTTTAAAAACATTTTGACTCATAAGAAAACACTTTTACGAGATCAAGACTTTTCCCTGTATTGTGTAAAAAATCTCTTGTAAATATCAACACCTTTCACGTCCTCTGACCACAAAATTATTATCACTCCTCATTGCTCCTGTTTGGTGCTATCTGATAACCGAGTTGACATGCTTATGCTTTTGTAGCTAGAGGACAACCAAAGTGATCATGATTAAATTCCGCACATGTGATCACAGACTGCAGCATGCACCCAATCAATGCATGTGCATATGGCCGCCACATATCTTTGTTTAATGTAGTTGTAGAATGAAATGTGTAAGTAACTATTGACTTACCTTCGTATATGTTCCATATATAGAACTACAAAATCTGAAGTTGCGAAATAATTATAAGATAAATGAAATTTTTTCAATTTCTAAGACATGTATAAGAAAGGAAATAAGAGAACAATGAGCAATGAGATAAGATTGTTGAAAAATTTATTACAGGTTTAATAGAAAGCAATTTGAAATCCTTACAGAAAATCAAGCAAAATAAATGTATGAACGATAGTGAAGTTTAAGGTTGTGTCTTCGCCAGATGCACGAAAACCTATACTAAACACAGAGCACATTTTCAGACTGAAAAATGTCCGAAATGTCATGAACATTTGTGACTTTGTAACTCATGCATCTATTTATAAAATAGCACTTTTAAAATTTCAAAATATTTGATAAATAGTTAATTTTTTTCTACATATAAAGGAATAACTCAGCATTACAATACAGGAGGGAAAAAAATGGGAAATTCATTTTATACCAGAAAAAATAGGTTAAATTGGATGTAAACGCGTGTAGTAGTTTAAAAAAAGCTGCTTTTCTAAAAGATAACGAAGCCAAAATATAATATTAGTTTTGGAGTACTTTTATATCTGAAAATATATTCCAAATTCGAGTCCTATTCCTTAACATTAAGCGAAGCCAACCTTAAGCGCGTGTTTTTAAATTCAAAACTTATTTTTGAACAATTATCCAATTATACGAAGTAAAAAAATGTCAATTTGAAACGTAACAAAACTTTTATACTACTAAAAGTTTTAATAGCACTGATTTTTTTTGGAAATTGCATTAAGTCAATATTTATAAAATTTAGATTTAAGTGAACGCTTGTTTTAATTATATTTTTTTAGAAAGCGACATTTCAATAAATTCATTATAACAGACGAATGTTATTGAGAAAAATATGCTGAAAATAAGAAATATTCCCGAAGACGAAGAATATTTTTTGAAAAAAAATCCAAGTTTCGAAAACTTAGTCTATAAGGAATCGTATAGAAATAAGGAACTAAAAGCAAATGCAGCGAAAATCCCCCAGGTTAGAGAATTTGACCATAAAATCTAAAAAAATAAAATATGCTTTCAAAACAGTTTCTGCTAAACTTCCTACAGCTTAAGTCAAGAATGGTGCTTTTCTGCTGTTAGAGGAAAATGTTTAAAGTGCCAAGTTCGTGAAGCCTAGCAAAAACTACTGAAGGATAGTAAAAAGATTCCGTATAACGAACATAATTTTTTTTCTTTGCTTTGTCGCTTTTTTGTTTGAAGAAAAAAAATCGTTTGGTCGTTTCAATCGGAATTTCACGAAGGGATTGTTAAATGGTTAAAAAGGAACATATAGAGCAAAATAAATTGTTTCGCGTAATGGGTATTTTATTGAATTGTATCTAATAATCTTAACTATATAAATATAACGTAAACTCTCTATAACCTTTATCTGAAAAACTTATTATGTATAAATATAATTAATAAGATTATTTTTCTGAAAATCTGCATTCAACATCATGAAAAAATATTTCAAATATATGTATATAGCTTATAAATTTTGTTTATATTAGAAAATTGCTTTATAAGGAAAAAAAAAGAAACAGTATGACAGAGAAGGTATCTTTTTAAAAACTTCTTCCCATTAGGATTATTTAAATATATACATTTTATTTAAAAATGATTAATCTTATTAGGTTACAGTGAATAAAAGTGTGTTTCATTACCTTATTTTATATTATATTTTTTAAATGTAGTGTTTTTTTTTTAAATTTTAAGATCAGCATAGAATTATTTGGGAATATTTACTTTTTTGAACCCAAGAGAATATAATTGTTCATATATTATTACTTATTCATATTAAACTCAGGGTTATAAATTCTATTTTAGTTTTCTAGACTTGCATTGGATTGTTGAAAATGAGCAAACTTTAAATACACAGCAGCTATATAAACATTAAGATATCTCAATCAACAACTCTCAGATTCAAAGCATTTCTATGAAATATATAACCCAGAGTACGTATATTGAACTCACGCAAATATAAATATAATTTATCTAGTTAGAACATAACCCGTGGAATTAGATATGAGGCTTATCTTTATTTATCTATTAAAGTAAACCTAAGTTATTCTTCTCTAGATAAAGTAAAAATGGAGTAGCGGTCATATCTTTTAACCTCTTAACTTAAAGACAAAAAATACTAGTATATCTTGGCAAAAAAGTATCTATATTCGTAACAACAACAACAAAAAAACAACAACAAATCTATCTATCTATCTATCTATCTATCTATCTATCTATCTATCTATCTATATACAATTCTTATCTATTATAATAAGTATTAAATAATACGATGTTCATAAATAATATTTATAATACATGACCTTGATGTGAAGTTTAAACTTCATCAACAAAAAGAATTGAAAATTTTGGACAATCTTTTGAAAAATAACTGTTAAGGGATCAACAAGTAAAATTTTTTAAACTTAGTGAATTTCTATGGTAGAAACGTAAAATGTTTGCTGCAGCACAGTTTAATTCATAAAAATTGTATTTTTTAGAATTCAAAAAGTTATGTCTTTGACCACTTTTAGTTTTGAAGTAATATATGGATAAACATCCCATTATTGTAAGAAATACTAGTATTAAAAATAAAAATTCGAAACTATATCTACTTATTCTCTTGTTTTTCTTCTACAGCAAACTTGTCTCTTAAAGTCTACTAATTCAGTGGAATATAAGGACCAAAATTTCCATTCATAATAATTTAGTTAAATATTTTTTTTTATAAAACATAAAAGGGGAAATGACCGATGGGCTAAGGCGTAATAAACACAAAATATTATGTTCTTCAGTTATCAAAGAATAATGAAGTGACTTTTTTTTTACTCGTATTCACATTTTTTCGATTTACGATTTGAAAGGTACTAAAACACATACATACACAATCTGATTTTGAAAATAAAAATCACATGTAATATTATAAGTAGATAAATTTATTTCAAACAAGTATCATACAACGGGGCATCTTAAAATATCTGAAGGCTCTGTCCCCCTATGCAAAAGTATGCCCCACTTGCGACTCTTTTAAGCGATTCACAGTCTCCCAAACTTAGGCACAAAGCGACTTGACAATCACTGCCTTTCTCCTAAATGGTAGGGCCGTGGTAGCCTAGTGTTCAAGGCATGTCATGTGTTAGAGCCCAGTACCACTGAAGATCCGCCGTGTAAGGGAGCGATGCCCGTTAAATCTGTCGAGAGCTCAAACGTCCTCCCGTTGGTGTGGTGTGGTAGTTAGGAGAGGGGGGGGGGTGCCAGCTCAGGTGTCATCCGCGTCACTTGACCATGGTTCAAAATTACGCGGACCGTCGCCAAAAGCCCTCGTGTTGCTAAACAGTGCGACGTTAATATTCACTCACTCACTGTGGTAGTTAAGAGAGGGGGTGACAGTTCAAGTGTCGTTCTCGGCACTTGACCATGGTTCAAAATTACGAGGTCAGTCGCCCAAAGCTCTCGTGTAACTGAGCAGTGCGAATTAATATTCACTCTCTTTCCTAAATGGTGGTAGGCCTAGACACGGACAACGTACAAATAAAATGCAGTCATTGCTAATTGGTACACATACACAATTTCTAGTTTTTCGAAGAACATATTTGGGAATAACATTTCACGATTAAAAATATTCGGATCATGATCTTGTTGAAGTTGAGTTAAAAGCGAGATAAAAGACCTTGAGTTCAGGCCTAATGCCTGAAAATGTCCCTGATCATACGAGTGCAATTGGTAAGTTCTAGGACTGTTATTACAGTGACTGCCGTTGTGAAAACGGAGTCAAAAGAAGTACACCAAAAACACATTTCCGCAAGCCTCCTATATTTATTTCGGTGCTTGACTTCAAGGTATGAACATACAATTCTTTATACGACTTTTGATTTTTTTACCATGATTTGAACAGTAATGCTCAGCAAAAGCAAGTAATGTATGTGCATGTAATTTCGCGTACTCGATAAGTCTGCAAACGAACAGTTTTGGTTAGTTACATAGAGTTGAGTAAATAAGCATTCACATTTTTTAATGCATAAATAAGCATTCATATAAAAAGTAAAATATTGGTTCGAGATACAATCATGATATACTGACCAAATGATTATATATATAATATTCTTTATTGATCGTTCTTTTTATCTTATATTGCTGCTTTGGGATTTTGAACCCTTTTTTTCTGTCTACACTTTTAATAATTTAAAACTTTGATGAAACATTAACATAATTTTTTAAAAAAACTTACTTGATCAACTGATTGAAATGCCTAAAATATGGATTTTGTAAAAATAGCATACGATAATAATTTCCAAAAGAAACATGAAATGAAATTCCGTTACATAAGAAATACGTAAAGTGTTTATGTAATCCGAAATTTAATCTTGATGTTTTTTGTTAAAAATTTTCATTTATGTTTGAGAATGGCATAATACACTAAATAAGCAACTTCTTAATGGTTTAGATTTTTAATCAAACATTTTATTAAATTTTTTCAGCATAATTTTAAATTTTGATGGTAATTGCTTTGTAATGAATGTTTTCAAGTACAAAAAAACTCAATTTCATAAACCACAAGTCTATTTATTTATGCAGTCGTAGCCAGAGCATTGTCTGTGTAAATACCAAAAAATGCATGAACTTCCCGAAGTTTTAAGTTCTTGTACATTCCAGTTAGTTAAATCAAAAATGTTTTCTCATTGGGAAATCAGGTAATTCATGAAAAAAAGGAAGAAAGGTTACATTGTTCTCGTATAAAGGAATCATACAAATATAATTACCGTAAAATCAGGCGTATAACGTTCACCTTTGTATAACGCACACGTACACTTTCAAGCTGCAATTTTCAATTTTGAGGTACATTCACCGTATATCGTGCACCCTTAACCCCCCCGTAACGCCCCTTGTGGTTCGAATTTCGCAAAATCCGCTCTTAGCTGATCTCTATTTTATGAAAGGAACATGTCTACCAAATTTCAAGTCTGTAAGTTCAATAGTTTCGGAGATATCGTGATTAGTCAGTTGGTGAGTCAGTCAGTGAGTGAGTCACTTTTCTCCTTTATATATATATATATATGTATGTATGTATGTATTACATAACGAGGGCAGGAAGTGGTGTGAATTTTCCAGAGAATTTCGGCTTTTATACAAAATGCAGATTGGTCCAGATATGTTAGTTATGTAATTCTTAAACTAAATACGCTGAGCTTTTGCTTTAAAAGCTTTATATCTTTTAACTTTATACTTTAAAAGATATAAAGTTACGATTACATCCCGTAATGAGGGTAGTAAAGATTAACTTATTAATTCGAAGTCCTGGAGGGTCAGGACCATTACAAATTAAAAACCTTAAAAGATGAAATTTACGTGAATTATTACATTTATAAATAATATAGACATAATAAATGTGTGTGTAAGCATAATGTGGAAAATTGTTTCCAATTATTTTGATAATTTTACATAATTAAACTATTCAGACATTTTTTACCACATTTTATGACTTTGAAAGGAGAATTTTGCTTGCAAATCTGTTGAGAGTTCTGGAGTTCAAGAGAAATGAGATGGAAAATGAAAGGCAAACACTTTTGGAATATCTTGAGTCCTTTTTGAAAGCTGTAATAATTATTGAAAACAATGAAAAATGCATTGAAAATTGAATTTTATCTGATATTTGAAAACTTATAATTTCTGCTATCCCATGTAAAATGTGCACGAATGAAAATTTCGTGATAAACATAAATTTTGTATCTTAAACGCATCAAAATTTTAAAGTGTATATTTTTTAAATTTTAGTGCTTACATAACAGATACTGAAATACGATTTTTTCCCTCAATTACGTTTCAACGAACCGCAGTCATACGTTTATGATGGAAAGTTATTTATATAGATATATGGCAGATGTTTATATATAAATATAAGGGGAAAAAAGAAGGAGAAGGGAAAACTTGCTTTCAAAAGTCGCTGAGCTGGCAGAAAAACTTTTCCCAAGAAGATACGGCCATCAAAAATTGAGAAATATGTATGGATATATGAAATGTAAATATAAATCTATCCAATAAGAAAGTAAAGTAAAAGTAAAGATAAAAAATTGCTTGCGCTCTCAAATTAAATTTCTTAGCTCAATTTATTTCATGCATCCAATGCCCCTGTTGCATACTTTATTTTGATTCTTTCATATTTTTTTTGTCCTTGTGTTGCTATTACTTCGCGTCATGGTCGATAAATAAAATATACTCTCTTCGATATGCTAAGCCTTGCGATGTTGGTCGCCAGATGGCACTATTTCGAAACGAAAGTCAAACGTTGAACAGTTCAGTTTCCAATAGGGACTATTGTTAGCCAGAATAGGAATAAAAAAAATTAAAAAAAAGGACTTGTCCAAAAGATCAAACGAAGGATAAAAAATAATGAAAAATGTTCATTCTCGCAGCTGTTTCCTAAAATTTTTTTGGTTCATCAGTTTCGGTACGAAAAAAAAAAATGGGAGGGAAAAAAGAGTGAAGCGAAAAAGATAGAGTTGAGAAAAAGAGACATAGACTCTTTCGAAAGAATGAGCTATCGAAAAATTCAGATTAATTTTAGATCTCTTAAAAGAAAAAAAAAATCTTTATTATGTGGAGCTTAGTTTCGATTACGATGAGAATTTTAATTTTTAAAAGTAATTTCTGATGTATTTTGGATGTATAAGTTTCGGTTTCAATTAAAAAAAATGCTTGTTTTAATATTACTTTAATATATAAAGATTTCATTAAAAGTTCCTATAAAATAAGGATTTAAGGTTTTTAAAAGAAACTAAAGTTTTTTTTGTATATTGGTGTGTTGATCACTTTAACGTACAAATGTTTTCCCCCATTTTATTGTACGTTTTAATTTTATTTACAATATCAGAAAGAAATTAGAATTTAATAGTAAAATAATAATACATGAAACTAAAATATAACTAATTTTCTACATTATAAGAGGAAAATGTTGAATTTTACGCCAAAATCGTTAAGCAAGACAAATAAATAAGCAATAATGCTGGTACAACAGTAAGCAATAAAACAAAGTAAATTATTGTTACGTTGATTGGGGTTCGAGGATTTTATGCAAATCTGTCACAAAGAACAAGACAGTTCTTTAAGAGCGATGAGAGTTTATTATCAAAAATCAATCCTTGAAATACAGGATTTAGCAACAAAATTTGCAGAATATATATCAGAAGGACTTCCCACCTTCGACAGCGCTCAGACACAATATCAGTGTCTAAAATACAAGTAAACTAGATTATTCACATGCCTCCTCCTACTCAATAGCCGAGCTAGTCGCTAGTCAAAGCAACTAGTCTCGGTGAGCGTTTCACTATTTATAGGCCTCGCGGATCTTTCGAGAGAGATCCTCTTGCTTCATAGATCATGAAATTTGAGGTGGAAAACTCCATTAATTCCCGAACTCGCCAAAATGGTTCCCAAAATGGTCGCCAAGGTCGCCATATTGGTCGCTTATACTCTTTGCAAATGGGTATTATATATATCATGTAGAAAACTAAGAGTATACAGTTTGTTTGAAAGTTAAAATGTGGAGAGTTGCATACAGTAAGTACAATATCTGGGCATACTGAATACTAAATTATCTAGTGGGAATATGAGTAGGTCTTCCCACATTTAACTAAATGCTATCCGAAATTGTGTATTTGTTCCAAGTGGTAGGAGGATCTGCTGCAAATTTTATTCAAGTATTTTTTCTTCATGCTTAAATTAAAATGAAAACATCTGTTTCAATTTAACGGACTCCTAATTTTCTCTTGGCGTTGGTGATGGAAGAGGAGGTAAAGGGAATGTTGGTTGAGGAAACAAACTCCGATGGGAGAAAAAGTGGCAGATAGATATAATACAATAATACCCCCGCGTGCGTTAGTGTGATCTTGTAAGATTTGCACTCTCTCTAGCTTTGTTTGGAATTATGTTAAGTATCTGTAACTATCTGCCATTTCTCCATAAAGGTTTGTCTGTGATTTTTTAAATAAAGATGTAAAGTAAAATCAAAGAAACAGTTTCTTCAAATTTAGTGATCTCGTGCGTGATGAAAAAACAATTGGAAAAATGAAACACGGGATTTTTGAACTAATTTTGACTCCATAACTTTCCTGATCGAAATGGATATTTTTTAAAATTGAATTTAAAACTGAATGTTTGAAACTCTTTTAACAGATAGATTAACGACCTGGTAACAATTATGATAGTTTCAAAACTGTTTACGATAAAATTAAAAGAAATTTTTCTCCTGAGCAAAATATTTTAATTGCTCCTACACTTTTAATAACGTCAGAAAAGAATTATTTATTTTTCTTTGAACCTCGTGATAATTCAGACGATTTATTAACAGTAGATGATGGAAAAAAGGCTTTAAAAACTGAAAATCATTATTACATTTATTTTGTCAAACGTTATTTGCGTGATTTGGTTGAAAAAGAAAATTTATTGTTAAAAGTTCAAGGATTCCATAATGCGTTAACTTGGAATTCTGATTTGAATTCCAAATTCACGAATAAGAATTTAAAAAAGGCAAGAAGAACAATCTTTGATGTTAAATAAAAAAATTATGGGGCAAGATTCAGAATTGGGTTTGATGCTAATATTTATCACTGAAGTGAAAATCAAGCGAGTGAAATAAATGTGAGCTTAGATATCTTCGTGATTCGGGGGCATTTCGTTCCGTTCCATAGAAAGAACTCTCCATTTGGCTAAGGCTGAAATGTACTAGTCAGCAAGAACCATACTTGTTAACATTTTTGGCATTGAAAATCCGTACAGGAAAATTTATATCACAGTAAAAATAACCTACTCGAAAAAAAAATTGACCTTAGTAAGGAAATAAAAGCGCAAGTTTTGGATACTATTCCCCCTTCTCCTCGAAAGAATTACTCACTCACAGTAATTTAGAAATGTCACCCTTGAGATAGGAAAGAAGTTAGACGGTATAAGAATTCATTGAAAACACGTGAAATATTTTTTTTAGGAAGTCCCCGAAATGTCCGACTCAACAAAGAAAACACAAATTTTAAAAATATATATATTTACTTTTCAACATAATCATCTCATTTTAGCTCTATATACTTTTCCCAGCGATGTTCAATAAGCGTGATACCCTTTTTATCAAAAGAACTGTGTTGGTCCTCAAAATAGCTCTTTACTGCCGACATCATTTCATCGTTGGAATATCTTTGAACATTGAGCCATTTTTTTCGAATTTGGGAATAGAAAATAATCCGAGGGGACTAAATCTGGTGAATAGGGTGCATTAGGTAGTAATTCAAACTTTAATTCATTAGTTTTGATCATTGCAATAACGGATTTGTGAGCAGGTGCATTGTTTTGATGAAACAACGCTTTCTTAGCCAAATGCAGCCATTTTGCTTGATTTCTTTGCTCAAACGTTGTAATGGCTGCCCATTCGGTATAGTGGTTAGTGACGCTGACTGCGATGCCGTAGGAACTGAGTTTGAATCCCGGAGAAGGCATGGATGTTTGTGTTGTAATATTTCCTTCTTTATGTTGAAAGCCCCATGTGATACATTGTGGGGTACACGGGGTTTATAAATTTTCAAAAAAAAAAAACGTTGCAATAAGTTTGCACAATATTCGCCGTTTATAGTTTTTCCTTTTTCAAGTTAGTCAATGAAAATTATCACACGCGTATCCCAAAAAACCGACGCCATGATCTTGCCTGCAGATGGAACGGTCTTCACCTTCTTTGGAGCCGGTTCTCCCTTTTCAGTCCATTGTTTTGATTATTCTTTTGTCTCGGGTGTGAAGTGATGGACCCATCTTTTATCCATGGTTATGAAACGGTGCGAAAATTCTGCTTTGTTGCTGTGAAACTTCGCTAAGGACTCAAATGAAATATCTTCACGACACTGTTTTTACTCGAAAGTGTGAGCAAACGTAGCACCCATCTTGCACACAGCTTTCTCATGTTCAAATTTTCAGATAATATGCAATTCACTACACTTTTTAAAATCCCTACTATGTTTGCTAGCTCACGCACTTTCAGTTGACGATCTTCCAGTACCACTTTGTGGATTTTCTTCTCCAATTCTGGAGTCGTCACCTCATTTGGTCAACCACGTTGATGCTTGCCTTGGCAGCTCGTACGGCTTCGTTTAAACAATGCTACCTAATATTTTACTGTTGTAAACGAAGGGGCAGACTCACACTCAGAGTAGAATCTAGTTCAGCTTTTATATTAGTTGGACCGAGGTCTTTCAAATATAAGTATTGTATCACATAACAATGACCAATTTTCTCAATTTTCAAATTCACTGAAAACATTCGTTATTGATGGCTGCCAAACAAGTACTTAGCAACATAGCATCTTCAAACTTGAAACATATGCTTTATAGATTGTGTACTTTTTAATACAGTGATATTTTTCAAATAACTACCGCCATCTCTTGGCCAGGTAGGTTACTACTGGGACCACCCTCGTTTATTAATTGGATGTATGATTATTTATGAGCTATTTTAAGATAAGTAAATATTAAAATAAATAAACAGTTCATAGCAAAAAAATAACATTTTTAGATTTGTAATTCAAGGTAAAGTCACTCAAAGTAAAAATATTCCTGTATTAATCATTTAGCTTGTGTAAATGATGAGACAGATTGGAATCGAATTAAGAAAACACTAGAATTAGATACAATAGGTATAAATTCAAGTAAAGAGATTCGCAATCAAATGTAGATATTTTAGAAGCACTCCAGAAAAATATTATTTACAAAAATAATAAATATGTAGATAAACTTAAGTCGTAGGGTATTCATAAAAATTAAATAATTACAATAGTTAAAAGTAGAATTTATTTAAATTGAATAGTTATTTACAGGTTTAATTTAGAATTATGTTTGAGAAACGTATGGAAATAATTAAGGACCAATGAAAGAATTATTATATAGAAAGAAATTTGTCTGTTTTCGATACTTAAGATTTAAAATTAAATTTTTTTTTATGTATCTACATTAAAAAGCTTTTATTAAGTTTTTGTTACTATTTGATGCATAGCAAAGGTGTGTGTAGATCTAGATTATGGATATTTTCTTTTAATATTAGGCGTACTAATAATTTTGTCTCGTTACTGGGTAACGTAGTGTAACATTCAAGCGGTTTGGGATTGATCCCTTCCATTCTCATACAGTTTCAATTAAAATTGTAACAAACGTTGAATATATTGTCGTAATGTGAGTGCTATCTTGAATAACATTCATATCCTATGCATTCAAAATTCAAGAAATGAAAGCAGTAAAGCAAAAATATAAAATATCAAAAATGAAAAGGAGATAATACTTTGTAGAAATAATGGAAGATTTCTCAATATCTTGAACAGATTTGAATTTGTCCGGTATATAGCAATGGAAATCGATGAACCTTTATGAAGCCTTTAAATAAATCCCTTTAGTGGGGGGATTTTTTAACAGTTTCAAAGGTTCTTGAAATCTTTAGTGTAATTTCTTCTTTTGTAGTTATTTTAAATGGATTTCATATAGTTAAGATATTGAGTATTTCCTTTAATGACTAAGCACATTGGCCTGAAAATACCTTTAAAATTTCAGATGCAAAAATGCAAGTTGGATTAATGTATTTAAACTTAAAAAAATACTTAAAGACGTAGGATTTAAACTTTTAAAAACTTCATATGTACAGTTTTACTGTCTTGAATATTGTTCAAATTAAAACTAAGTAATTTAAATTTAAGGAATTTCTATATGAGATATTACTGTAGTTCCGTAATCTCAATTTGCTGCTTCAATTAAAATAAAATTTCTTTATGGAATACAAACTCATAAGAATATATTAATAAATTTATAAGACATTATCTAATCTGTTTATATGGATGCTTAAATAGAATATGTACACCTAATAACCCACATTAAATGGGACTGTTTAGAAATATATACATGGTAATCTATGTATCTATAAATGAGTAAATTTGAATACTTGTACATGTGTATGTGTATCTATTGACATATATCTAAAAATAAAACCGTGTGCCATATGCATAAGTAAGTGTAAATTTGCCGCTTCAAGATGCACTTTTTTCCCCACTAAATTAAGTGCATTTCAAGAAGCCTAGTCGTGTTTAACATAGAATAGAACTTAATTATTTGTACTGTTATTTATAAGAAACTCCATTAAATAACTTTTTGCGATTATTAATTGTCATGTGATATGCAAAATATTTTTAGGATGCATTTTTCAATAAATTTACAGTGGGTAAAAAAAGTATTGGCAATTGTCTATAATTGTTCATATTAGCTAACAAAGGAAATGATTGACAATTTTAACTGGACATATCGAACACAGGAGGTAATAAACACACAAATCTAATGAAACTTTCATTTTAATATGCCTTTTACACAAAATATACAACAAAAACGTAAATTTGCATGTCAAAAAAGTATTGGTAAAGTTCTAATTGTTATGGAAATTTTGTCATGTTGAGGTCACGTGTTTAGACTGATAAGAAAGCCTGTTAGTATAAAGTCTGCAGTGCTATTTCAAAATTTTTAAAACGTTATTTTGTTAATGCTGTGATAAAATGGCTTCGAAATCGAAGGAGTTGGATGTTAATGTTAAAAATATGGTTATTCAGCTCAAAAATGAGGGTTTAACTTATCGTGCTATAGGAATACAACTGAACATAAGTTTATTTACTGTCAGAAGTGTTGTAAAAAAGTTCAACGAGACAGGATCCACAGAAAATAAGGTTAGAAGTGGATGGCCTGGAATATTTTCTGCAAGGGAGAAACGTAGCATTATCAAAGAGGTTAAGAAAAATCCCAAAATAAGTGCACCCCAGTTAGCCAAAGATGTTGCTAATACTTCGCATAAAACTTTTAGTGTACAGACTATACGGAATGTTTTACATGAAGAAAGTTATTATGGAAGGGTAGCTAGAAAGAAACCTTTCATTTCGGAAAGAAACAGAAGAAAGAGATTAGATTTTGCAAAATCTCATGATAATTTATCAGATGAGTTTTGGAACACAGTTATTTTTTCCGACGAATCGAAGTTTAACATTTTCGGGAGTGATGGACGACAATATGTGTGGATAAAGCCAAACACCGAACTGGAAAAACAATATTTAACACCGACTGTGAAACATGGTAGAGGGAGCGTCTTAGTTTGGGGCTGTATGGCAGCAAACGGAGTTGGTAAACTGTGCTTCATTGATGGTATTATGACAGCACGTACGTTCATCGACATATGGCGCCATAATTTGCAATCCAGTACTCAAAAATTTGGCTTAGGAACATCATTTGTGTTTCAACAAGACAATGACCCTAAGCATACAGCGAATTTCACCTGGGAGTGGTTACTGTATAACTCTCCTCGCCAGTTAAAGACGCCGCTTCAATCGCCTGGATTTATATCCAATTGAGAATTTACGGCACAAATTGGAAGTAGAAGTCAGGAAACATAAAATTTCGTGTAAAGACGAACTTAAGTGTATACTCTTGCAAGAATGGCACAAAATTCCCAATAGTACAACCAAGACTTTGGTTTTCTCTATGAGAAACAGATTACAAGCTGTTATAAATGCAAAAGGTTTGCATACAAAGTATTAAACATATCCCGATTTTGTTCTCACATTTAACTTATTATTTTGCCAATACTTTTTTGACATGCAAAAATACGTTTTTGTTGTATATTTTCTGTAAATGGCATATTAAAATGAAAGTTTCATTAGATTTGTGTGTTTATTACCTCCTGTGTTCGCTATGTCCAGTTACAATTGTCAAGCATTTCCTTTGTTAGCTAATTTGATCTATTATAGGCAATTGACAATACTTGTTTTACCCGCTGTACATCGGACCAATATGACACATACAAGGGAGCTCTGGAGCATTTTTTTACCGGTGTAAAGTATTAGTATAAAAGAGGTATATGTTATGCGATTCAAATCTATATATCTTTTTATGTTCCCTTTATGAAAAAATCATAGAATAGTGTGAGTCACCATTTGAGGGAAAAAAAGGCTGTTCTTTCCTGAAGCCGGTGTTTTGCTATAGGTTGTCGTGTCTCCAGTGTCACATTGTATCCAAAAGAATGAAATGTATTACATTTTAAGATCAAGCCAGCAGTAATTCTATAGATGCTAAAACGTAGTGTACAATTGTATTATATATATATATATATATATGTAAGTAATCTTTACTAAATAAATCTTTTACGTAATCTTGCCTCAGTTTTCCATCACATTCTTTTTATCCACATGTTCTATTTTTTACTATGGTGGTATATCAGAGTTAGTTTATAGCACACTATTGCAAAATAAGAAAAGGGAGCAATTTATTAATTTATTTTAATGATCATTGAAAATCTCCTCAGTGGTGAACAAAATTAGTGTTACACCTAATAGTTTAAACGGAGATAAATTATGATGTCTCAAGAAATAAATTAACTTTTAAATATATTTCTGACTTCTGTGTTGTTTTATTTTACATAAATGATTCATTGTAATTTTCAAACTTTTCATTTACTTCAAGTTTTGTGAAATTTTGCTAAGAAGTTTCTGAATTATAAAAAGCACGGTTAATTCAAAAACATTTCACAGTAAATAGTTTTGTAATCTCTATTTTTCACCGATACTTATACCAACCGACAGATTTTTTTCATTCTAAAACAATGAACAAAATGAAACATTATTAATAATAGGAATCATTGAACACAATTACAAAAAAAAGGAAGTAAATTGAAACACGTCTAAGGTTTTAAACATTTACATTTTTTTAGGTCTTAAAACCCTAAACTCTAAATTTCTTTTAATTTTGCTCTATGATTCAGAACATGTTCAAGGTCTTCTCTTATGACGAGAAATAAGCAACATTAAGATGACGTATACTTATTCTCTATGGCATAAAAACTTCGAAAAAATTTATATCAATGGAATGAAATTATAAATATGACTTATAATTGAATACGTAGCTGATAAACTTTTGCCCACCAGTGAGTAACTCCACCAGCACATTGCAATGTAAAACAAGAAGATAAACGAAAAAAATCTTGGCTTTTTTTTGGTTTAAAAATAATGAGATTTTTCCTTTATATTGACACTAGTTTATGGAAATCTCGCAGAAATTCGCTTTGCTATTTAAAAAAATAGTAAAATCCGCTAATGACACAGACAAATTTCGATTATTATCCCCTTCAAGGTAGCATTAAGTTGATATTATTTTGGAATTAATGTGTCAAAATGTGAATAAATTCTTATTCCTTTGCGTATTGAACTAATTTATCAAGCTGAAACATCTTTGCAACTTAAAAAAATAACATTACAGATTTTCATAAACAGATTATGCAAAACAGTTTTATTGAATACAAATGCCTTAACTAGCAGAATACAAAGATTAAAAATAATTAAATAAGCCAAAGCTAGAAAATAACTGCGACACCTATACTGCCCCTTTTTCAATTAAGTATTTTTTATTGCTACTTGAAAGTTGGGGATAACTGATTTTAAAATAAAATCAAGCATCTTAAATAATTTAATGCAAAAAAATCCGGTATTTCTCAATTAACTTTAAAAGTGCGGAAATTACTTTTGGTCTTAAGGGGCATATAAACTCTGGGAGTTTTCAATTATTGAATAAATGAGCTTTTTGTCTTTTCTTTCACTTCCTATTTTCCTAAAGAAGTATTCAAACATTGTAAAAATAACATTTTATCGAGGAAATGTTGCTATTATTTTTTTTTCATTTTTAAGCCAGGATTAGATTAAGAAAGATAAGTTAATATTGTTTGAAAAAATACTGTTTTTAAAATAAAATTGTTGATTGTGTTTTCCTTTTTGGAACAGGGATAATGAAATTTAAAAAAATACAATGAGCCAGGTAATCATGGATTCATCAATTTTCTGCCATCTTATATTAATCAAAATTTGTTACAGAAGAAAATGAGATACTGAGAGAAAATATTCATTATTAAATAAGGATACAACAGAGAAAACCAATTTTGAACTGAAATGAAAGGATCTTCATGAATTTGATAATGGCAAACTAGATGAATCACGTTTGAGGAACTATAACACATTTTTAGAATTATGTAACGTTCCTACAGAATATTTACTAATTCACAAATTGTTTTAACATTAATTATACTACATTATTTACTTAACAAATTTAATGTTTTGCTCAACATATATAATATTTCACAATTACAATTTATCAAACCTGATATTATTTTAAGGAAATAATTTAACAAAATGTTTTCAAAACCGTGTGAAATTAATTTTTCGGTTAACTTTATAAAATTATTTAGATCTAAATATTAAATGTCTTTCTCAATATTTCCACAAGGAAGATAATTTTGTAAAATACACCATCTGTAACATAAAAAGAAAAAAAACACCTAAAAAGAGTCGGACGAAAAGTGCTAGACGTGATGTGTGTAATGTATTGACAGAAAATCAGTAATGGTACTATTAGAATTGAATGCTCATTCAAGAAATATATACAGCTGCAAAAGTAAAATAATAATATTGAGAAATTCCATCTCTAGTTCTAGAGAAACTGTTATCCATGCACTGATTCAACGAATTGGAGGAGTCTTCCAGTTGGATTGTAAGAAATATGTGGTGCAATTATTGAGTTAAATAAACATAATCCTGGGATGTAAGAAGAAGCTAGCTTATCAGAGCCTATTGGAGAGAGCCTATTTACCAAAAGCACGTAAAAAGCTTTGGGAAAGGCGTATTATCTATGCCCGCTCTTTGTTCTATTCAAATATAAGCCTCAAAATTCTTAGAAATCAACAGGCTGCTCTATGACGCTTTTTGAGTTTCAAGTCCCTTACTTTTCAAGTTTAGAATTCCGTCGCGCGCGACGTACCATCGTATTGTAAGAATACACATTTAAAATGATCTGGTCGGTTATCAGATGAATTGGTACCCATACCATCATATCTCATTATTGTAGAACTGCATGGCGCACAACAAACAGTTTATTGTCCACAGCTGCCCTAGACGTCCCCATACATGTCTTTATTCATCATTAAGGTTAATTTCGAAACAGGATCTATTGCTAAAAATAATTTTACTCCATACCATGAGATTACAAGTCGAATATGTCAGGCACGCCTGAAAAATCATTTGGTGGCTTGCAACGGAAGACCTCTTCTTCTCTTTCGATTTTCCTGCATATTATTTTTCTATAAATTATTTAAATATTTAAAATTATTAAATCAGTCATATTTATTTTAGATATGAACAATTTATATATATCGATATAAGTTAAACGTTCTGTACGTAAAAAAATGCTAATAAAATACACAACACCGATTTAAAGAAACTATATTTATATTACAAAAATTTTCTCTCTTTTCCTAAAAATACACAATTTAAGATCGACTTTAAAGTTTATCTAGATGGCTAATATTAAAAATGTTAAAAACCTTATTTATTTTCAAATAAAACCTTTAGAAACATTAAATTTCTAAACCATATCCGCTATGAAATGCACAAATTTAAAAATGAACACAATGCTATTTATTTTCTTTCACTTAAATTCAAATCATTTATATATTTACAATCTTAAGCTTAACATTTGATAACTGATGATTATTCAATAAAAGTAAATCTAAAACAATAACTATTGGATGATGTTATATTTACTAAGCTGAGTAGCTAATCATTAGCTTCAGGGTTATGGCTGTTTCTTGCTTTTATTTCCCACGTTCCATCGTTATTGGTTTAATTAGTCTTAGTACTTGTGAGGAAGTGTATGTATCTCAAATGATATTAGAAGGAGCCCAAACATAATCATAAGTTTTTTTTCTAATTGCTGCAAATATAAAACTGAAATGAAAATTTATTTCTTACTGATTTAACCCGGGAGAAGTCGTGCACTCGATACTAACGTTAGTCTTCACACGGTGTGAAGGAGTCACTCTAATCCTTTTTTTATAATTATTTTCGTTGTACACCATAAAAATCTTAATTCCAGTGAATAATTGAACTAAGAGAAAATATACTTATATACTTATCTACTTTCAAAACCTTTTCAATTTTCTCTTGTAGATTGAGGAAAAATCCAATCTAACTGAACTAAAATGCTTCATATGTGCATGACTAAATAAGACCACAAATCACAGACACTTTTATCTAACATTACAAGAATGACCTTTGCAGACAAAACAGTCATATTTTGTTCAAGTTATTGTAGTTTTATATCCTTAGTTGATTGACAAATTGGATTTTGAACTTTTTCTTACTTGTGTCTTATTTGAGAGGTCGAAGTGTGTCTTAAGGTACACTTATGGCTTCATGTCTTTTTTGAGGGAGTTGTTTAGGCAGCATTTGAAAATATTCCTTTTGACTCAAACGTATCATGTTCATCGCTTTTTTCAAATTTACTTTCGCTGTCATGATTAATATCTATTATTTCATCAAGTTCTTCCTTTGCTTGATCAATTTCATTTTCCAAAGTTTCACTTTCCTCCAACAGAGTTGGCAGATGTCCATTTCTTTTTTTTATATTCTGCTTATTTACATTTATAAACCATAATGAGTTGTACTACATAGCAATAAAAACCTCTAAGTAGTCCGCAGGGGTTAAATGTAGCTGGTTCATAAAAATATTTTGGAACAAATATGATCGTAGCGGGATCTCAGGCACCCAAAGTTCCCTAAGATTGTAAAAACCATTTGTCACTCCCAAAAAAGAGGGATATATGTGACAAATACATTTTAGTTCCCTTAAAGTCTATCATATAGCAGAATAATGACAAGCTCATTGGTAACAAACAAACAGTTTTCCCAGAATTAAAGACTTTTTGAACCTGGGGGGACTCTGTGCCCCGCGTGACCTCTCCCGAGACAAATTTGAAAACTATAGGTACGCTTTTTGGAGAGACCTCTCTGTTTACCGTTTATATATAGCCTTATTTCTTTAATAATAATTTTAGATAATTCTACAGCGTAAGAAAGAGTGTTTATAAACGCCTCACTGTAAAGCAATGTAAGGTCTATTGGCATTGGACCTCATAATATTGAACCGGGTCAAGGGACTAAGCCAGTACCCCGCTCCTAATTTCCGTGGACTAAATTGTCATGCACTGAAAAATATACCACTACATTTTAAAGGCTATTAATTTTATCTGATTTTCAAAAAACTTAATTTATTAAATAACACCTCTTAATATTTTTTTTGTTTCACAAAAGCCCTAAATTTAACAATGGAAAAGTTTATGTTTGAAGACATTTAAACAATATATGTGAAATAGATATCAAACCTTACACTAAGTTAACCATCTCTGTTTTAAGCATTTAGCTAAAAAAAACTGGATAATTTAACGAGTACTTTTCATAAAATATAATTTTTAAGCAACTCCGCGTAATATAGTGACGTAAAAAATAATAACTGCATACACTATTTTCTAGACACCCTAGTAAAGTGAAAATTTTCTCCATTACACATCGGAGTCTGGTATACAACCGCAATTCTCTTTCTGAGTTTCGCTTTTTTTTGTTGCTTTGGTCAAAGGCCTGAAGATTTCCATGTTGAAGTTTCGTTGTTTTATGAAACAGAAAAAAGATCATAAAAAGAGTTTTAGTATCCTGCCTTTTTCCTCTTGAATAAATTATCGAGTTGTTCCCAAGTGCTTGTGGTATCTCTCCTCACCTTCCAAAATGCATCAATGTTTCTGGTAAAATGGAAGGGTAAGAAGTACAATAAACAGGAAAGGGCAAAGTAAAAACAATAAAAATATTATTTCTTTCTAAAAAAAATTGAAATTCTATCAATAAAAGAAATCATTATTTTTTATTTTAGTATCACCACCTAACCCTTTTTTCTGTATCCTCATACTATTGGCTAAATTCTTTTATCTCCCCCCCCCCTATTTTTGTCATTAAGTTAAAAGGCGTTGAGTGTTTTATTTTTTAAAACAAAATTCTGCCGCATTACTTGATTCTATTTTTGGTACCTATCTTGCCATCCTTTTCCAATAGTTTCAATAGTGTTTCGCTATTTTTCAGTTATTGATAAATATTATTTATTTTGGTTTCATCTGATAATACGTATTGCTCACCTTCATTTTTACTTCCATTTCGATTATGAGTTTGAAAAACAAATTTCTTCTCAATCTTTATGAATGGTTCATATGCGTTCGAAAGCAAATGTTTTTACGGTTGCTTAGAAAATTTAAATCCTTTTTTCGTTTCTTAATTACGTAGGCCATAACACCTCAATGCAGTAAAGAAATGAATTCGCTTCTTAGTTGGATTCATTGATCATTCTGATACTTATTTGTTGTCATTATAATTATTCAGTTCATATATATATATATATATATATTATTTGAGTAATTACTTAAATACAGTTAATTATGTACAGGTTAACTATACTTCCGTTGCCATTTTTAAAATTTTGTCTCTCTCTCTCAAATGGCTTTTTTTTATCAATACACAACATATTGATGAACATAAATAAGCAACATAGAAACTTCCACATCACTTTTACTCCAAGGTGAATTGAAAATGGTGCGGGAGGACGCTTGTTCAGTCCGTCAGTTATCTAATTTAAGCTTCTCACAAAATCACGACCAACCAGTGGAATGGCTAATGGCCACCACGTGAGGTCACTAGCATGTGGTTGCGTCGAAGTTTGGCTAATGGATGGATCGAACTCTTCGTTTGTTGGAAGTCGCTGAAAATCGGAGTTGTTTGTCATAGTGATTCTCAAAGAGTTGCCATTAGGATATTGGCAAGGACGAGGTCGATTATTCAAATCGATACAGTTTCCTGCTTAATTGGATGAACCGTATCCGTTATATAAGTGCAGACTTTTGATTCAATTTCCATGGATTTTAACATTCTGAGTTTGAATATTCTATGTGTTTCACTTATTTTTTTTCATGCAGTGACGTAACGTACACTATCGCAAACTCAGCATTGCGGTAAGGGGGGGGGGAGGATTCTGGGGGTCCCAAAGCCTGACTGACACCAAGTACTTGTTTTATTAATTTATAATATATTTAAGGAAAAACCTGACTCTTTTTATACGGGAGCCCTAATATTTTTCGTAACGCCATTGTTTTCCTGTGATGAGAAAGCGGTAACCCGATTAAAAGAGCGTTGTGATTCGAAGGCTTCATGGAGATTATAATGATGACCTTCCCTTAACCTTAAAGATATAGAGAGTTGTATTAGTAAAAACTACACAAAATTCAAAGACAGTAATTCTGGGAATAATATATTTTGTTGTCAAAAAACTCTAAATAATTAAAGAAAAAAATATTTAAGTCTTTTATTGAACTATTTTAATGAAAGACTTAATTAGAAATAATTCAATCGAATTCTGATTGAATTCATGAATTTAAAATATTCGAAACATTTTCCTTAATTTTCTTTAAAGAACAAAATGTGTAATATCAAAAATTTGATAAAATTTATAATTAAATTTGATAATTTGATTATGTTATAATAATATTAAACTTGGTAAATTAATTAAGTTATAATAATTAAATTTAATAATTTAATTGAATTATAATAATTAAATTTGACAATTAAATTAAATTATATTAATTAAATTTCATATTTTAAATTTATCATTAACCTCCTAAGTGGTTTACTTGTACAACGTAAGGGCTACAGAAAGTTGGCCGCAACTGTTTTGCACGTACTCTCTGTACGGGCATTGATATTTTTTTTTCTTTCTTTGATTTTCGCTTGTGGCCGCGGTAGTCTAGTGGTCAAGGTAACAGATTCGTGGCTGGCGTGTTATGATTAGAGCCCAGTACCACTGAAGACCCGCCATGTAGGGGCGCATTGCAGGTTAAATCTGTTGAGAGCTTAAAGGTCCTCCGGTCTGTGTGGTGTGGTTGTTAGGAGAGGGGGTGCCAACTCAGGTGTCATCCTCGTCCCTTGACCAAGGTTCAAAACTACGAAATCCATCACCAAAAGCCCTCGTGTAGCTGAACAGTGAGACGTTAATATTCACTTGCTTGACTTTAACTTATTTTTAATACTTATAGTACATTATTTAGTGTAAGAATATTTTGAAAAGGTGATACAGTTTGTCTATGATACTGAAATGCTGTTCATCCGATATTTTTTGTTTTGTTTTTTGTGGTGAAGGCGGGAATTAGTATGATTTTTAGTTAAAAACAATAAAAAAATTTTACCTTTTTTGAAACATTTTGGTTAAAAACAATGACCACTTGAAGGGTTAAATGTCTTTGGTTGCCCAGTAGATATAACAATAGCTTGATAGTAGTAGGATTGTGAGTTAGAAGATGTAACGTAAGTTATATTTTAAATATAAATACATAAAATGTTTCTCCATGGGCTGTTGGGAAAGTTTGATGAGTGGAATATCGGAAGGCTTTTATTGGTTATCTTTTGACAATGACTGAACGTTGTAAAATCAATTACTAATTATCAATAATGTTAATTTTGTAGTGAAGCTTGCTGAAAAAGGAGGCCATTATAAAATTGATGAGATTGATTAAAGTACAAATATATATTTAAAGAAAATACGAACTGAACCAGACGGAAGTTCAAGTTTGTGACGGATCTATACGCGACCTTTTATTAACAGTCCTTTTGGGTATTATTTTGGGTCAGCAAAAATTACCGATCTTCTCCTAAAGAAAGAAACGTGATATGTAAATTAAGTTTATTATATATATTCCTAGTTCGCGAGTTAAAATGAGAGCGTGAATTGGAAGTGAAGAGAATAGATGAACAGAAAGTTAGAAGTTTAGTTACAAAAGGTGACAGGATAGTTACAAAGAGAAGATTTCCAGAATTGTTTTAATAGTCCTTGTAAAAGATTATAACCAAGAAGTTTTAAAGGTTAGTTGGATTGACTAAAAGACTGCATAAGTTCAGGTACTGTCACCTTATATTACGTTGATGTTTAAGGTGTTAGGGTTGTTAGGCGGACATTAAATACTTAGCTTCTGTTTAAAGTAATATTAAGGAAGAACCACATTGTTGTAAAGTGGTAATTAAAGGTATTCGCCTCCAAACGCGAATCTCGTCTCTTCTCTCTATTGCTTGACTTAATTATCCTATTTATAATGTTGATTTGTGTTTGAGTCGTTTAAAGAGATAAATAAAATAATTGGAATTTATCATGTCAAATGATCCTTTATTCCCTCCCACACCTGTAGCCGGGTCACAGGGTAGAAGGGAATTAAGCTCGTTTCAAGTTAATTAATCTGTATAATTTAAATGGTTAAAAATGTATTAGAGAATATTAGATATTAGAAAAATTGAAATATAATTGTTTTTTCGAAACAAAGAGTACGTCTAAGCAAATTATTTATAAACTCATGTACAAAGAAAGGAATTTGAAAGTAGTACTCAAGATCATATATTCAATAACAATTAAAATATTGTTACAGCAATAATGGAGTTGAACAATATTTTCCATCCTCTCTTTTTGAATAAAGTGCTGTAGCAGATTCTTGAGTTTCTATGTATTGAATATTTTTCTTGAAAGAAAATTTATTTAAGCCATGCAGAATGTAAGAAACTTTTCTTAGAAAATAAAGAAAAGAAGTTAAAATATTATCAAGAGTTTTATTTTTGTGCATTTGAATTTTTCACATCAAACATTATTCATACATAAAGGTTAGGTGGCTAATTATTTCTCTGAAGAATTGAAATTGATTCGTAAATATGTTTGACTCATATAATTTAAAAAATTTAGCAAACCAAGTTTTAATTTTAAATCGATTGATAATGCTTAAGTCTCAAAAAGGATGTCAAGAAAAAAATCCAAAATTATAATTAATTCCAACCTTAACGAAATGGCATTTTGATTCCGTTACATTAAAGATTAAATATTTATATTTCAAACCCAAAAGAACTTAAAATGATGGTAATTTAATTATGTTCACAAAGAACTTACTAAGAAACACATCCTTTTGTTCTAAAAACAAAAACTTAAATGAAATAATAAAAAAATCAATAAAAAATATTCCTAAGAAGTAAAATATTTGATAACTAACCTTATTTTTTGACATACAATTCTTATTTATTAATGCAAATTAAACTTAATTTTATGAGCGTTTTCTCTGGAGTAAAAAAACAACAACTTTGATTTTACAGACAATTTTTGCATTTCTTTTCAAGACTTAATAGAACAAACTATTAAGGCATCCGAACACGTTCGGAGTACTTTTTAACAAACTAGCATACTAAAACATTATAAATGCTCTTTTAGGACTAAATACCAATAAATATTACTATTTAACTATCAAAATTTAAAATAAATTATCTGAATTTTACAAAAAACACAATTATAAGTGAAATTTTAGCAATATTTTTGAACAACTTCAAATCAGTTAGAGAAAAAAGTAATAAACATATATTAGTAAAAGTATTACGAAAACAAACTATATACAATTATCTAGAAAATGTACTAAAATTTTAATTTTTTTATTAAAATTTGAAAATTTTACAGATAACTGAGTAAACTTATAAGAAATATTACATTTTTTATGAGACCATTATTTAAATAATAAGCCATAACTCAAAAAGTATTCATACAATAAGAAATATTTTAGTACATTCTCTAGAAAATAACATAAATATCAGGTTCAAAACGTTTTATAGAAATACATTCGTAATATTTTTAGTTATCAGACTCGCCATGGTAAATTTTGAGCAATTTAAATGCCCACTTCTGGTAGATCAAAAACCCATTTCTGGTTTTTCTAACTTTATAAAATTTATTGTAACTTGGCCTCTAGGTAGTGTACAAACAAAACAAAGTATATTTCGTAAAGTCAAAAGATAGCTCTATTCAATAAAATAAAATACAAAAATATCTGTCTTGACTGAATTTGGTCATTTTCAACGTGTTCGGATACCCTAATAGCCTTCAATTATACGTCGCAATTAATGCAAAGTAATTCCTTTGAAGTCTAAATTGTTTTAATTAACTGTATTATAAGGAAACTTAATAAAAAAGAAGTGATTTTTTGTTTTATTTATTATTTACTGATTTCGAAAACAACTAGTGCTTTTATTATTAGGGTTAATGTCAGATAAAATAAAACAAGATACAATTAATAATGTCATTAAAAATCATTATAAATTCTTTTAAGAACACTTAATTTTTGAGTGATAAATAATTAATTTTAAAATAAACACATATTATAATTAAGATTTAATTTGTATGCTATATAATTATCAATAAGTAATAAATAAAATCCTAATTAAATGAGTTGTACGTTGCTTCCTAATTATGTTCAATGAGTTCAGATAATAAATTATTATAAAAATATAGTTTAGATATTTTTATAAGTTTATTTTATTTTCCAATTTTCTAAATAAACAATAATGTATTAATACACAGAACAGATTCTTTATTCAATTACCTGAATATTACATTACCTATTTTTATATTTGTACTTTTAAGCAAGATATACATGAAAATGAAACAAATTAATTTAATTTAAAAAAAGGTTATTTTGAAATGAAAATTCTGAAATTTAGTTTTCTTGTTTTTTGAGCTAAAATTTAACAATACTGAAAAAATTAGCAGTAATGAAATTCAAAATCTTTTTTGTATCTCTGTAATTAAGAATATCTTGCAAATATTAATGAAAAAATGAAGGAGAATACAACTTAACATTATAAAAGATTGATATATTGACCTATTAATATAAAAATGTTTTACACATATTTTCACATTAAATATAGTTTAAAAATAAAATGAAAATTCTGCATCGTAAAGAGCTATAAATAGAACTATTTAAACAATATTTTTAAATTAAAAAAAATTAATTATATTTTTATAGATTTTATTTTAGTTAATTCATACTACTTTATACATTACACATTCCTTATATTTATACATAGCTCAGTTTCATGTATTTTAAATAAAATAATTGTGATACATAATTTTGGAAAAAATATGTCTTGCAACAAAATAAAGTATCGGCTTTTTAAAAATACTAAATATTGATATTCCTCAGAGATCGTTTAACTAAATTCATAGAAAAAGTGTGGATATTTTGATATATCATGTGTCTTAATTCTTCTATTTATATACATTAAAGTGCGTTTTAGAAATATTAAAAGGTTTTATTTAAATCGTAGTAACAATCAATTCTGAATTGTTGTGTAGCACAAATAAAATGCTCGAACATTTTACGATTAAGAAATCTTCAATTGGAATAACTGACAATAAAATACAATTACATGAAGTCTTTAGTTTATTATAGAAAAATATACATTTTTAAGTCTACATTACATTTTTTGAAAGTGAATGGTGTTGAATTTGTTCAATGTTTTTGCTTGATTTTAAGTAAAATACCCATAAAAAATTTAGTTTATAAATCATGTCGACATCGAATCTGAAAGTAAAAAACTCGATGCCATTAATTTGCTTCAATCGATTTGTTTAAATTCATGATCCATGCACAGCTTTAAGTTTAACCTTTTATAATAAACTACTATTCATTAACGAAATGGACTTAAATTGATAGCTATTGAATGATGTCATGTTTATTACTCGCTGACACTGCCATTACCAGTGAAGTAGATAATCATTAGCTTCAGGATGATGGTTGTTTCCTGTTTTTATACCCCTCGTTCAATCGTTATTGGTTTAATTACCTGAAGTACTTGTGACGAGGACGTGTATCCTTAATGGTGCTTCATGAAGCTCTAATGTATTCACAGATTCTTCCAATTCGAGCAAATATGAAACTGAAAAGCTTTCTTTTTTAATAAAAAAAGGAAGATAAATTAGGAAAATAAAAGATTTACGATTTATTTATTTCAGAAATACAGTTATTTTATTTAAAGGAGAGCTACAAGTTTAAGAAAGTTCAAGGGCTTCTAAATTTTCTATTGATTATTTATTCGGAGCTGGAATACAATAAATAAATGTATACGGGAGTATGTTTGATTTTTTGATTTTGTTTTATATGGCTGGAAATAAAAAAACTGAGTGGAGATGACTTTGTGTTTAAGGATTCAAAATACAATTATTCACTTTTGAATACTAGGAAAATTTAAGTGATTAAAGCAACAATATTTTTAAGAAATAAATTTAATTTACGCAATTTCTATGTTTCTATCCTAAAACTTTATCTTAGATTTTGCTTACGGATTATAACTTTTAAATAATAAAACAAGTTGCTTCGTTTACTGTGAAGATTTGATTCCAAAATGAGTTTAACTTGTATATTTCACAAAAATTGTTTATAGAAGGGAATTTAAAAAGCATTGAGCAAAGTGTTTAAGTACATTAAAAATAAATTCTTTAAAAAAAAACAAAATAAATAGACCATCAATATCTTTCGATCGAAGTTTATTTTTAGTCCACGATAATAAATGATAAATAAGCGATTTTATTTTTTAATAATTCTTATTGAAAATATTATTACCTTATAAAATTGAGATAAGTGAATATAAAATAGAATAAATTCATATGATGAAATAAATAAGTATGAATAAATCTATTTACATTTCAGATAAACTGTATGCATCAAGAATCGTTAGATATCGAAATTTTAAACTTTTGACCTGCTTGATTTTTATGAACCCCTGTGACATAACAAAAAAGTGACGAAAGAAAAAATAACAAATAAATTAATAAGAATATCTGAGGTAAAAATATGAAGGAGATTGACGAGAAAAAGAGGAAAACCGATAAAAACTTTTTAAAATGCTTCAGAGGTAGATTGAGTTCTGAAGCTCTTCATGCACGTAAAAATAACATTTATAATAAAATATTTTTAAGTTCAAAGCATTTTAAAATACCATTAAAAATAACATATTTAATATACCTCTTTTAATCACTCTAATTTTGTATAAAATATCTGAAAACTGAATATTTTAGAGCTTTCAAAATATTCAAAATTCTTCTGCATTTATAGGAGAAAAATATGCTGAAGCCCCCATAATAGTTTACTGCAATGAAAAATGATTGATTCATACAATCCTTTTGAATGATATTAACTTCTGATTAGTGTGCAAGGTGTCTAATTAAATATTTAATTAAAGCATTGAAATGAATCAATGAAATAATTTTGTACTATTATATAAAAATTTATAAATTACTTAAAGATACATCTTTACTAAACGAAATTCATATATTTTCATAACTCTTAGAAATTTGCATTCGAAAATGTTTAAATTAAATCCAGCTTTTTCATAAGGAAAAAGGGGGGTTGTTCTTATTAGATAGATACTTAAGATCTATTAGATACTTTTCAGAGTGGAACTAGTTATAAAATACTTTCACTAATAATTAAAATGAATATATTTAAGATTGCGTTTGATGATAAATTTAAAAGAAACATTCTTTCTTACAAAAAATTAATCAGAAGGATTTAAATTTAAAGCATAATTTTCGACATTATTTGGAAAATCTGAAACTGTGATTTAAACTTGACACAGTGACACTTATTCAATTTCATATAAAACTTAAAGATTTTCTTTGTCTTCAATACGAATTTATAATTTCAAAAATTTTAAAAATATAATTTGAATTATATTTTTTAAATGTAGATTAAATATGTAATTTTAAAAGCCACTGTCTTGACAAGCAACCGAGTGAGCTGTCATTCCATTGCATAAGTTGTATCCACCATAGTATGAAAATAAGGTTAAAATTGACGTAGAAATAGTTTAAATTTTCTCAATGATTTAGGCTTTTTTAATATTATGCATTAAGTATCATTCACGCTGAAGAATATGTCTCGTCTCATAAGATAAGTTTTTAATAGTTACTTTTTTATCGTCCTTGAATAAATTATCGAACAGTTCCCATGTATTCTACAAATGTACTAGTCCTATTTCTCTCTCGTAAATAGAAAGGTTAAATTAAAAAGAACAAAAACAGGTTTTATTCAGCAAAGAGTAATGTTTCATCATTGAAACCACAATTACCTTTTCTTTGACTATACTTTCTAACTCACTGTTCTTTAGACACTTGTTATTGGCTATATTTTTTCTTTTTTCACACAACTTTATCATCAAAATAATAAACATAGAATATTTTTATCTTCAGATATATCTTCACAGTATAAAGTTATCTTTTCGATATATTTCCTCTTTATTTTTTCAGTTAACAGTCTTCAATGAAATTTTGCCATTTTTTCAGTTATTGCCAGTTATTGTTTATTCTGATTTCTATTGCTAATGTATATTGCTCGTCTATTTTTTTGCTTCGATTTTGGAATAAAAAAGAATTTTATTCAGGATTTTTACAAATGGTTCAGAAGCTTTGGAAAAGAGATATTGTTTTGATTATTTAGAAAATCTGAGCCATTTTTGGATCTATAAGGAATCTCAACAAAAAGAGCTGGGCAATGAAAATATTCAGAACAATTTCTGAACACTATGCATGAAAAAAGCAATTTGTTTCTTGAGGAATTTTTTATTTTTATACTTATGCTTTTCAATTATAGTTTTTATCGCATAATGATAGCTTTTAAAACTTGAATAAATCAATTGTATATATTAGATATTTTAGATTATTATTATTGATTAGTTTTCCACACTAAAAATTTCAACTCAATAAGATTTAAAAATCTACTTAATTATGTTATTAATAATTTAGATATATATGGTGCAGGAAATTTTCAGTTTTTCTCAAAATTTTTAAAAATACAGTGCAATGTAAATATATGGTCTGATGACGAATAATATTTAAATGTTTTACATTCGCGTGTTCTTATTCATAAATAGTTTTATATTGAACAATAATAATATTTATAATGATAGACCACCGTAATTCTCGAAGAATAATATGTATTTTTTGTAGAAATTTCGAATATTAAAAATGAATATTTTTTTCAAAAGTATTTAATTTAGTTTGGAAAAGTATTTCTTAATTATTTTTGAATATTTTCAGGCTGTATTTTTAAAATGGTTTTCAGAATGATAGTCGATGTTCCAATATTCTGCCTCTTGTAACGCATGCGATACGTATGATTTAAATGGTTTTGTTTCTTTTTTAGCCTGACTTTTTATTCTTCAAAATGAATGAAAACCATTTGTTTATTTTATGAGCTTATTTTGTGTTTCATTTTAAAATTTTAGGCTTGTTATTTTAATCCCCAATTTTTTTTCTCTATAAAAACTCTTTTCTAGGCATAGAAATAATTTAAAATAATATAATTCTAAATGCTGCTTAAAATTCCTCCCCCAACCCAGTTGCTTTACAATTATAAATAATATTTCTAATATTATTGTTAAATTTTAGTCCAACTATTTTTTTACTTCAGATTTGGGAAGAAACAATTGAACTAGACTGTCTTTTTCTGCACATATTACTGTTATTAGTTTGTTTCAATGGAAAAAAATAATAGATAAAATAAAATTATTTGTAAGTACTTCCTTCGACACTTCGTCTGTCATTTTTCAAATTCCAAAACTTTGAACGGGTTTTGTTACATAAAATCAACATGTATTTACGAAATTTTATATTAAAAGTCTTCACCATGATACATAGCATTTAAACAACTAGTGTGTAATATTAATTTGAGAATTAAGAAATCAGAACAAACAAACACATTGTTTCACACTATATCTGAGTGTTTATTCTGAATAAAGCATGAAATTAGAACTATTTATGAAAACTAGCGCTTTTCAAATTCCGTCAAATGGGACTTTGCATCAACAATCAATGTATTTACGATGAGTGCAGTGACAGGAACGTCGTAGCCAATGTTAATTGAAAATGGTGTGGGAGGTCCTCGGTCTCCCCTTCAGTCACTCAATTCAACCCCTCTCAGAATCACGAGCGTCCAGTTGAACGGCTAATGGCCATGACGTGAGGTCACTGGCATGTGGTCATGTCGCGGGTTGGCTAATGGATGAAGCTCTTTGTTTGTTGGAAGTCGCTGAAAATTGGAACTGTCACAGTGATCTCTATGGGTAATGTATTATAACCGTGAATGCAATACCGATTATGCAAATCAAGAGTATTTCCAATTTAATCGGATAAAGTTACATAAGCAGTATACGAGTAGCTTTTGATTCATAACTAGTGAAAATGAATTTTTAGTTCGTTTCGTTTCTTTTTTTGCAGCATAAGTTTTATTTAGAGTGATTAATATATCATTGGTCCTGTTAACGCTGGAATGCAGATTTGTAGCACCATGAGTTGAAGAATACTTTCGATAATGCTGAAGTTCCTCAGCATGAAATCTCCAGAACTATTAGACACAGAGACATCGAATTACGCTGGCATGTTTCTTTTGCTAATTAACCGGTGCTTCCTGCTTTAGAGCCTCGTACTGCTAAGCACCGCTGTACAGGGGGTTAAATCTGTCGATGCACGTTAAATCTGTCGATGATCAAACGTCCTCCCGTTGGTGTGGAAGTTAGGATAGGGGGGTTGTGCCAGCTCAGGCGCCGTCCTCGCCACTTGATCGTGGTTCAGATTTATGAGGTCAATCACCAAAAGTCCTGGAGTAGTTGAATAGTGCAACTTTAATATTCACTGACTTTTGCTAATTAAAGTTATACTAAGAACAATTTTTTGGAAATGTGTACTGGGAGACATTGCTGTGAAGAGTTGGAGACATCGCAGCTAAAAAGATTTCATGTTTTTGAACTATTACACCTATAGACTTGAAATTTGGCAGCTATGATTCTTTTGTTGAATACAGACCCTCTAAGAATGGAATTTACGGAAATCAACTACCAAAGGGGAAAGATAAAATTCAAAAATAAATCTATCCCTTAAAAAAACTTAAAGCGACTCACTCACTCACTTATGAGATCTCTGGAACTGTTAGATCTTACAGACATGAAATTTGGCAGGCACATTTCTTTTATTGAGTAGACATCAACAAAGAATAATTTTTGCGGAAATTGTCCCCCACAGCAGCCTAAAGGACATTTATATGTGTGATTTAGATAATATTAATGTTTTCTGATAGATGAATATGGCTAATACCGAGTAATTCAGCTATATTTATTTGACTCCGAAATTTTTGCGGAATCGCTCTTTTCTTGGAGCTGAATTTGCAATTTACCTAAAATTATTCAAAATATTAAATGGATTTTGATCTGATTACTTTTTTAAATCCTTCTATAGCAATTGCTACAATGCGATGAATGCTATAATATGAAATTGTGTACGGACCGAATTATTTAATTTCTAAATCATATCAGTAATAAAATTCAAGATGAAAAAAAAGTAAATAGAAATAATAATGATAAATTTTGAATAAAATTTTAAAAATAAATTATTTCTTATCTCTTAATTATGTGTATTTCTAGGTTCGGTTCACTAAATGTGTAAAATCCATTCAATATCAATTACTATTAATTAAATTCATCTTAAATTATGGCAATTGAGTCATAGTTTCTTTTGACACCAGAGGAATCTATTTGAATGATATATTTACTTATATTATTTCCGGATACTTCCATAACTAGGGAAATAGTGAATTGTTAGTCTTAGGATTATTGCTATTTTCTGTTACTATTCCAGAATTTCTCCCTTTGTTTTTTCATATTAAATACTTGTTATTATCCAGATATATATTTCTAAAGATGACAAATTGATTCTTAATGAGATTGTGGTATTTCGGTTCGTGCGAATAAAAAAAGAAAGACAATTTTCTCTATAGAAACACAATTAAGACATTTAGAAAAATAGTCGTTGAGCTCTTGAGATCGGCTTATCATCTGAACTCAAAGCTGTTTTTATCTAATAGCTAAGTAGATGTATTTTTAAAGTAAAGGAATCCTCAAGCGTTGTTTAAGTTATTTTTTATATTGTTTACTACTAATTCAGTGAAAAAGATCTATGAAACGAACAAATTTGTGATAAGACTCGGAGGGAGAAGATGAATGAAGTCCCAGATCACCTGAGAGGGTATCAGCTGATGCTTTCAGAGTGGAAACACTGCCTTGCAGGTTACTTACATTGACTAAAGGACCTTCCCACTCCAAATTGTGTTTTGTGCAGCGAAAATGCCCTAATGTGTGAATGCTGGAGATTCGGCCAGCTGTCTCTAGTAACATCTACGATAGATACTGGAGGGCCGAAGAGCAGTTACAAGCTCTGCACTCTAACTGATTTTCTGATGGTGTTTATTCTTTTGTTCTTCGATTTTTTTTTGACTCTGTTTTACTGATCCCAATTTATTGCTCCTCCTTGTGCGTTTGCGAGGAGTGTTTTTCTTCCTGCTAATGATGTATTCATCAAGTGCCGCTAGAACTAAAAGAAACTACTAATTCAGCTGCATCCTTTGTTATAATACGTAATTATTAAATAAATATGATTTGTGTAGAGCAGGGGTGGGCAGACTTTTCGGCAGTATGGGCTACTAATTTTTTCAAGGTGCTGCGGTCCACTCAGGAGCGTAGGTGTAGTGAACTAAAAAAAAGTATGCAATACCGTCGTACCTCCCTTTTACGAGCCTTTATTTCACTCATTTCTCTATTTCGTGGAACCATTTTCGTAAAATAGCCTCCAAACAGCGAAGTGCATTTTCTATTCAACGAAATTTTCCTTATAATTCAATTTTTTTCCTCCGTATTTTTTAAAATACCTTATTTACTCGAAACTAAGCCACACTTTTTACCCAAAGTTAATGCTATCGAAAATCTGGCGTGGCTTAGAATCGAAGGGGAAAACATGTGTTGGATGGGGTATTTAGAACAATTACAGCTTCATGCATGTATTTAAAAGTTTTCACACTGATAAAATGATAGAATTGTTCACTTCTTATTAGTTTTCCTTTTAAATGTTTTAATTTCGTAAAATTGGATAACGATAAACCATTTTAGGGACTATTTTTTAATTTTCACAAAATCTTGAGAATTTGGGTTGCGGCTTAGAATCGATGATGGCAAATAAATACGGTATTTCTAGACCTTCGTATGATGGAATGATTATTAGGTCTTAGAGAAGGCGGTCACCCAAAAATGTCTTGGCGGTCCACCGGTCGATCACGATCGACTTAATGCCCACCCCGGGTGTAGAGCATCTATATCCCGTCTTTAGAATGAAAATTTAGTTATGTTGGAGAAAGGCACCACAGTAAAAATGTGTTTAATTTTGGCTTGATCTGAAAGCTAACAGACTGAACTATAAAAAAAATCATTGAAATATTTCTTTTAGTTTATATCAACAAAATAATAGTGTTCGCATTTGATTAAAGCTAAAATTTACATAATAAGTGTTATCCTCATAATTTTAAATTTCCTAAAGAGACTTTAAGTTGATAATATCGGATAGCAATTTTAATCAATCTCAGGTATCAGATTCAGTCAATTGGTTGCATAATCATCAAAATATATAAAATAACGTGATGCTCATTATAAAACTTTCAATTCTCATCGCAGATGGACAAAATTAATATCAATGATAATGTTTGAAATATAACTAAATTATGACATTTATGAGTTAATTACAATGCTACAATTTAATTCATATGGATGACCAACTTTAGAAGAAATTTTCTCCTGATCTACACTGTTTCTTCCTCTCATTTGAATTAGATATTTTTGAATTAACTTATATTTAAAGCTCCGCAAAACTTTACCTGAAAACTTCTGAGTAAGAGCTTCATTGAACTTTTAAAGCACATTAGGAAGTTTGGAGAATCAAACTTACGACTGGAATCTTAAAAGACCATATAATAGTTTGTTTACTAATTTAATTTAATTATCATTATTGCACTTTTTTAGACCTTATTATGCGATGCTAAGAAACGTCAAGTACAACGTGAATCTTTTACACGAATTAATTTTATATGCACATTGCAGGACAATTTTTTTCAAGTTCATCTTAAATTAGTAATTATATACTGTGGAAGATACGTTATTTAGATAAATATTAAAGTAATTCTGTAAAAAAAAAATTCGATAATTGTTAATGTGAGAAAAATCCTTTATGAAAGTTAATTAACCATGTCAATTATCACACGAAAAGCAAGTACAGCCTTATTGTTTAGTCCAGGTCCCAAATGAAAAGAGTTTATATATAAATATTCGGGATATAAATAGTCCCTAACAAAACAACTCTATTCTCCTCGAATATTTTTTAAGTTCGTTACACACAATCTGAATTTCAGAATCTAAGGATTTATTTAATAGTGCTGGGACAGGAATTATGAATGTATTGGTACAAGGAGATATAGTATATGGATAATGTGTGTGTGTCTATACTAATTGAAGAAGTGAGTGTTGAAGGAACGTGGTACCCTTTGAGCAATTTTTTTATTTATGAACTTAAAAATTATATTTTAGCATTTCATACAATGTTTCTATTAAAAAAATGATAGGAGATGAAATTTTTCACATATTCCTCACACAATTTTAAAAATTCAATTTGTTTGAAGAAAATTTGGAAAATTTTAAAATCTTACTCCTTTTGTTTTTCTTAATTTTTTGTCATGAATTTTTTTTGTAATATTTCTAAGGACGTTCTGAACAATGCTAGGGTAGATTTTACAATAATTTAATTAGTTTTTGAAAAAATAATATGTTGATATGCATGCTAAAATTCAATGAAAAAGCCAATATCTCCTACATTTAAATTTTTTAAAAAAAGTATTCAGTTTACAGCAAAATGGATCCCTAATTTAGTTACATGCTTTATATACAACGCACAGGGAAAAAATGGAAATAATTGGTAAATAATTGTGGAAGGACTTTAAAACATTAGTTATGTTTTTCTTTAAGACAATAGCATTTTCGAATTTTTCCAACCCATACATATTTATAAAACACCAATTTTTAGAGAGTATTAATTGCACAAGAAAATTCAAGAAAAATGTTACAAATTTTTTTTTTCTGTCATGACAGAAATTTTATTTTTTTCTTCACATAATATTGAAGTATTATTTTTGTATCAAAGGCATATGAAAAATAAGAACTGAAATTATGAAATTATTAATATAAAATGCCTTAACTCAAAAATTTTACATGCAAACACTTCCACAAAGAAAGAAAATTACATTATAGTAAAACCTTGGTAATATTGATATATTTCTCCATTCTTTTTCTACACTTATTATTTCTCTTCTTAAAATAGATTTTTTTTTACCAAAGTGATTTTATTAGCTTTTTTTTCTAAAAAGGGGGCGTGGTCGAATTGCCTAATTTGTTAATTTACATTTTTCAAATGAAGGTTTATCCTTCTAACTTTCCGACATGCACAAGTGATATATCATTCGAAAGATAATAATGCAAAGAATAAGAATAAACAAAAAATATAAAAAAAAAACGATAGTTCAGTCAATTTTGAGGTACCAAGTAGCCTTAAACAATTTTCCTGTGGTTTTCGTATTGTTACTTATTTAGTGTGATTGAATAGGAAGAGTTTATTTTTCTAATAACTCATATTATTTCATTATAACATCGAAAAATGTAGTTATTTTTATCTCATTTCCTATGATACACAATACACGTATTGCAGCTTATAAATGGTGCTCGTTTATTATCTTGCATTTAAGTTACTAAATATCTTTAACTTATTTAATAAATGATGATACATTTTTATTTTTGTGGATATTGTGGTGTCGCAATTTAAGTACATCGAATAAAAAAAACATCAAAAATACTGCTAAAAAAACGCAAACAATGAATTTTTTTAAAGATTTAAATTATGGTGACAAATGATAATCTTTTTAAAAATATATGGTTTTATGCATTAAAAATTATTGAAAAATTCTAAAACTAATTCCACTAAAAAAAGGAGAAAAAAAGGATTTCGTCGGGACCGCAAACTAGTTTGAAGGGCAAAAAGTTGTAATAGCCATTTTCAAGACAAGCAAATAAAGTGAACAATTTTTCCATTGCATTAGTTCTAGCTGCCGCATTTTGATATATAGGTGTACATTTTTTAACTTGATTTCTACTTTCTTCAGCAATTCAGGTCAAAACGCTTGGATGATTTTCTTTCACACTCAAAATCCTGTGTCTTGTCCAATGGAGAGATAGAGAGAGGAAAATATATCCTTCCAGAAAGATAAAAAGAATTCATACGCTACCTATTTTTCTTTTTGAATAAATTATCGAGAGGTTCTCAAGTGGTCTCTTTCCCCCCTATCCGAAAATGCGTCAGTCTTTCTAGTAAAGAGGGAGGAAGTCGTGAAATAAAAACAATAAAAAATATTGCCTTCTATAGAAAAGAATAATGCTTTGATCAATAAAACCAATTACTTTTTCTCGGGCTATACCTCCTAACCCTCTTTTCTGTAGCCGCATATTATTGGCTAAATTCTTTCCCTTCCCACACATTTTTGTCATCAAGATAAAAAGCGACGGGAACTTTTTATCTTTAGTTATATTTACACATTACTTGGTTCTCTTTTTTTTTGGAATCTTTCTTTTCTTCACTTCCTGTGCTAAGAGTCTCCAAACAGTTTCGCAATTTTTCAGTTATTACTAGTTATTGTTTATTTTGGTTTCATCTGATAATATATATTGTTCAGCTTCTTTTTTCCGTTTCGATTATAAGCTGAAAGAATGAATTTATTCTGAATCTTATAAATGGCTCATATGCTTTCGAAGACAGGTATTGTTGTGATTATTTGAGAAGCTCTAGTATTTCTTTGGATTGCGTGGAACGATTTCATAAACATATAAGCAATAAAAAGCAGATCTTAAGATTTTCTTTAATGTATGCATTAAAGAAATAAGAGTTTTTTTTGAGAGAATTCTTTTTTTAAAAATGTATTCATTGCTGTAATGTCTTTGTACAATTTAAAGCACTATATTTTATTTCAATAAACAGTTTTTATGTTTTAGATAATGCAAGATACATTTCTTCTATCAAAATTCAAATAATAAAATTTACATTCTATTTTTCAATATTATTTAATGTTGTATATATGAATATGCCAAATAAACTGTTTCATATATAAAATGTATCAAATGTTTTATAAATGTGTAATACATTACAAGCAGGATAATAAAAATACATGTTAAAGTGCATTTATTTACACTTTTACTTCTTGGTATAATTTAATAACACATATACAGACATGTAAGTGATTCAATTCTAAATTCACATAAGTGAAAGAGCAGCAATCTCAAAATTAATCAAGTATGTGTATTGTTCAAGAGCATAAATATGTGCTTCGAGTGGGGATCTGAATATGAATTTATTGTTTACAATATGTATTTCTGGTAAATAAAATGCTTGGATTTTATAATATTTTAACATAAAAAGAGTCCCAGCGAATTTTGTATGGTTTATCTTTATTATTTTCAATTGTGGTTATTTCAAAATACAATTAGATTTTTTTAAATAAAAATTTGTATTAATTGCAAATTGACGTTTAAGACAGAGTTTATGTTTCCATTTGCTTGAAATAAAAGGGGCAAAAAATGTGTTAAATACTTTTAGTTTTCTTGATCAATTATTGATGTGATAAATTTCAATATTTAGAAAACTTAATATAAATCTATTTATAGTTTCCTACAATTGTGATAACTGATATCAAAACATATTTCATATATTTGTTTTCTATACTTTCTAAATTTTTAATTTAATATTACATTTTACATTAAGTTTTGAACGAATATTTTTTTTAAATAAAATACTATATACTAAGAATTACATTTATAAATTTTTGCATGAATAAAATTGTATTTGAAAAATATCTCAAGAATATGTTTAAAAAATCAACATGTTATATAAAAATACTTCCTTCTGCTATTTTTACAATAAAGAATTTCAGAAAAATGTTTGCAGTTGGTTTTGAAGGAACAAAAAACGTAAATGTGAGTTTTATGTTCCATTTTCTGAACAAAATAAGGAAAAAATGGGATAATTTAAGGAGATGGAGTGTATGGTTTACAATTAGAAAATTCTGACTACTCTATTAGTCTTGACAATTCTAGCTAATTATATGTTGCGAAATCTAATTTCGAGATGATCAGAATACTTTCTAGGGGTCGCTTCATTTTCTTCCCTGAAATATAATACAGTTATGAAATATTTTAGTATCATGATTGAAAAATCTCCACGTTTATTTATGATTATTTAAGTTAAAATAAAATACTAAAACTTCTTCTGTATAGTTTAAGCTCTTTTGTTTTATATCGTGAACATTTAAACGATAAATTTTTTTGTGACTAATATGAGTTAGAGATGAAGTTTCTGAGTTATTTTTTGCTTTGTTTTTGTAATAACTAGATATATAAGCTATTTTTTAAATGTTTCATTTTTTTATTTTTAATACTTTTTAAAAGCAGCAAAGATATTTTTAAAAACATTCATAGGAAATTATGTCTCATTCGTAGTCACAACAGTATCCTATCAACAATTGTTACTCAACTTCTAGAACGAATAATTCACTGGTTTTAAAATTCTATGTAATATCCTAATTTACAAACTTAATCAGTTCATTTAATAACTTTTTAACTAAGAATTAATAGTTACGTACTTAAATTTATTATTTTCGTACCCAAATTTCATATTAAAATCCATTTTAGCAGCTCTTTTTTCCCCTTTTCAGCAACATATGAACGAAGTGATATAAATCCCGTTTTGAAAGAAATTTATTTTGAAAAATAATTAGATTATTAATAAATAATCAAAGCAAAAAGATACGAACAAAAATCAAACAAGTATCTTGAGATTGTATAACAAAACTGTATGATAAAATATCTTATAAGTTTGACATATATTCTATTAAATGGGCATGGAAGCGTTGACTGGAAAATGAAGCAGCTGCTAGATTAAAACTGAGTGAATAATTGATATATTCACACTTTGAAAAGAAAAGAAAAAAGAAAGTACATTAGAACTATTGAAATACATTTCAACTGTATCACTGTAGTTTTGAAAATATAGAATCACCTCTCTCACACACACAGAAGCACACAATACGCCACCCTCTTTTGATTATTATGAATTTTTAATTTCAGAGAGGTTTATAATTGATGCAAAATACATATTCTTAATGGGCATCTGTTATCAGAAGGCCTAGACAACGTATCTTTCTCTTATTACAGCTGAATTAGGTTAAATTTTAGATGAAGTTCGAAATGAATATTTAAGGTAAACATGCCCTTCAAGAAGCTAAATCTGTGAAATGTGAAATTAATTTTGAAATGAAACAGTGTATTTTAAAAGAATAAGTAATATTAAAAAAATTAAGTCAATTCCTACTTAGGTCAATGAATAAAATTTTTATTTTAGTTACTTTTTATTTAATAGTTACATTAAAATAAATATGTATATACATATGACAGAATCACACTATTAAGTAACAAAATACAAAGCGATTTTCCTTGCAATTTTCCATCATTTTCCTTTTTATTTAGGCGTTGGACTATTTTATATATAAAAAAGAGATTCTGAATTGAAAATTCAAATAAAAATATTGTAGGGGGAGTATCTTTAAGAATCATAAAAGGTAATTCAAATTAATATCTGAAAGGAACAAGTGAAATTATTTTAGTGTGGAAACGTATTGAAGGGAATTTACCGCAAAAATTGTTGGAACATTTTCTCTATTATTTAAACTTATATCTTAGATTGAAAAATATTTCGCCTTTTACACTAAATCAATATTAAAAATGACTTTTAGTTAAGCTACTGGTTAGACTTACAGCCAATAAAATGATACCTGCTATACATACAAAACGATTTAATACTACATAGTCATTTAATCTAATTTCTATAAAGAGAGGGTTATTTTTGCCATTGATAATACTATTTCATTTTCCATTCAAAAGAGAATATTTAACAATTTTTTCAAACCCATCTATAAATGATCATAACTTTGTTTCCATGTAAATCACAGAGTAGAAAGAGACAAATGCTACGAAACCCAATTGAATGTTTACCCCTCATCAATCCATTTTAACCATCTATTCATTCGACGTCGAAAACTATCAATCATCAGCGAAATGACTTTTATAACAACCACATGATCAACTTCTGAAACTATTTCATTGATGCAGACGACTTCATTTATTATCTAGTAAAACAAAGACAAAAAAATATCTAACTTTTTTCCCCTGCTTCCTTTGCAAACTGGGTTATGGTCTTCAAGTCCCAAATTGCATCCTTGATGGAAAGGATTGTCGAAGTAATGTATGGATTGATCTTACCAAAAGAGAAGCTCTCAAAAGGCAAAAAAAAGTTAGGGTGGAAAATTTCTGCATGAAAGACTTAAACAGATCTTTTTTCTCTTCGTATTTTTTTACAGTGATCAATTTTAAGGGATGTAATTTACAGAATATGACAGGAAAATTGGCACGGAACTTAGTAATAGGAAGAAGTGCTGTTATTTTTATTACAGGCTTATAGATAGATTTACTATAGGAAGCAAACAAGGATTGAAGTTTCGAAGAGTAAAATTTGTTAGCATGATGTATTAAAACATATTAAAGAGCTTACTTCGAAGTTAAAAAGTTATTGCAGGGAAAGAAAAATATATTTGAAAAAGTATTATATAAGGAAATAAATTGTTATATTTTAGAAGAATACACAAAAAATATCTTTATTTTTTGAAACACTATTTTATTAGATAAATTTTTCATGATATTAAATTTGAAATAAATAACTTTTCTCAAACAACCTTGCAAACAAAGGAAACTTTTTATTTGATTTTTATTTAGATAAAAAGAGAAAAAAAGTTTTCTTTCCCATAACAAATTTGCTCCACGTAACGGATAATTATATTATTTACGTAGCATAACTAAATAACAAATATTTTTATGATGAAGGGTGTGTAATTTCACAGATAATAAGCATTTTCATGAATTGTTAAAATTGCTATCATTGAATGAGTAAATGTGAACTGATAAAGAAAACTATTCTGGTATTTTATATCAAAATGTAATGAAATAGATTTACAATTCATCATTTTCTGTTATCTGTATACATTTTACATATAAAATAAGCAAAAATGTTTAAAGAGAAAAAATGGGACACTCTAAAGTATGCACTTGTATTAGTTCATCACTGTTTTTAACAATCAAGATAAAAATAACAAGAAACTTATATTATTTTATCATGCTTTTATATTTTTTACATTTGATCAAACTTCGCATATATTCTAGATAGAATAATTCACTTCCCATTTCAGATTTGTAGACAATTTATTTACTATTACATCTCCGTTATACCGTATACAAGGTTAATTTTAACAATTGCTTGAAATCATAATAAGAAAAAATAAATACATAAAATTCTAAGCGACTGTAAATGTTATATTTCCATTAATGGTAATTCATATAAACTAAGCGCTTTGAACCAGTAAACTCCAGCATAATAATTCCTTTCCAGGAAAATTAGTTATTAAAAGTAATTAATAAAATTCAGTGAAGTCAGTGATGAAAAATCATTTAAAATTGGACGGGATATGACATCACATTTTCAGAAATAAGCTAGTAATTTCTATTACACTGCGTTTTTCTATTTAAGTTTAGAAAAGTGATATTGCGTGGCTGTAGAATTAGAAAGAAATGAAGCAAAACGTATATTCCATTATAAAATAGGGAAGAAAAAAGGAACCCAAAACTGTTTTAACAGAGTCGCTATTCTGGCTGTTCTTTATTAAAATTTTAATTTTGAGTTTTACATTAAACTCTGTTATCACAAACATGAAAAGGAATTAATAACAAATCTCTTTGATTACAAATTTAGTGCTTAAGTTACTATATTAAATTATTTTAAGCAATTTAAAAAACTTTTTATTTTGTAAATTTAAATGGAAAACATAAATTATGATAACGAGTACGTTTGATTGTGATATTGGTTACAATGGAACGACTGTAAAATTGAAAAATATACTTATCACAAGATATTAATATTTACTACGTTAAAAATGCACTTGAATTATTTCTTTTTTAAGTTTAAGCTATCATATTATTTGTGTTTCATATTTAAGAAAAAGTATATACATAAAATTTGTGTTTGTTAATTAAATGTAATTACATATATATAAAATTCGTGTGTATAAACTATATGTAATTATATATGTATATAAATATATATATAATTTATGAACAATAAAAGTTATTTTTAATTCACCATTTTAAAATCAAAGCTCACAATTTCACAAAAAAGTTTAAAATTAAATTTATTTATTATTTGAATATCTAATTATTTATTTTATGTTACATGCATCAAATATTAGCAAATAAGTAAATGAAATTGAAAGAAGCTCTCGCGCGTGATACATAATTTATAATTTTAGGAATTTTTTTATAATTAAATAATAACAAATCTCGTATTACTTTGAAAATAGGTAGTAAAGAAATTTACAATTAATTTTAATTGAAAAATTACAGATTATTCATTGTGAGCATTGTTCAATAAACTATATTTAATTATTTTGATAGTTGTTAGTACCTAAGTGAATATGTATTAATTTTTCATAAATGAAACGTTTTCGTGGCATCTAAATTTTTTATCGATAGAATGTGAATGGAAGTTATAAACTTGTTATGAGTAGTAATTTCCTAATCACTTTTATATTTATTTATTATTCAGCATACCTAATTTACATTAGATATGTATAAACTTGAATATTCAATTTTAAAGTGAATTTCACAACATGTAATTTGTAAGGAAAGGTGGTACAATTTAAATAAAAATATTTGATTAAATGGTTTTCACAAATTTTTTTTGCTAGGAACCTATGCATATGTGATACACAAAAAAGGGTGTTTGCATAAAGTATATCAAAAAGCAAATCTCTTAATTTTAAAAAAGAAATTAAAGTTCATGAATTGATTTTAAAATTCATTATAAAATGTATTACAATTGATGTGTTGTAAAGGGTTCCCTTCGTGGTTTTGAACCAAGTTGGAGGGGAAAACCTTTTCAGGAATAGTTTGATTGCTTTTTGTGAACCTCTTCTTATGAAGGAACCGCCATGTATGCAAATGAGCCTCACTATTCAAAGTGAAGTTACTCTGGATGTTGATAGCGAAATTTTAGAGGATAGTGATAGACAAATCTTAAGGGAAGATTGAGATTATGTTTCTGAAGGCTAATTTGCGGAATATTTACGTGCTTTTATTAGGTTGTTTTATGACACTTGCAGTCATTATTATTATAAGGAAATGCTTACGAGATATTTGGATCCAGTGCATCGTCTAACTCCCCCTTGTATTAGATAAGTAATATTTGTTAGTATTAATTAAGGGTAAGGGTGATTCGCTAATATTTGCTAATTACAACCCCATTAGGGTTGTGCCTAGAGTAAATAAAATTGTTGATTTTGCAATATGTCTCTTCCCTCCGCTCCTCATCTCGCTAATGGGAACCCTGATTTGTAATAACGTAAACACATGAAAATTTATTTACAGGTATGTTGTATTATGTAAAGCAATGCTTCTTATACTTTCACTATTTGTGATCCAATAATCAATCATTTTAATAGCATTCCCTCCCTCCATACAATATTGATTTCAATAATACTTTATTTTGACGCTAAAGCTACAATAGACTTTAACCTCTTGAGTACTACCGGCGTATATAAACGTCTCGCTCAGCCAAAGCATTATTTGCCCCAGACGTATATATACGTCATTCTTAAAGTACTGCTATTCATAAAATTATTGCAATAAAAAGACCTTCACAGTGTTTGCAAATTATTTACTTATTACAGAGGATTTGCTTTTTTATTCCTTTTCTTCCCTCACCCCAATACATCGCATTGACACACGTACTTGAAAAACGGTGACATTGGGGGGAGATTTACAGTTGAGGGATTAATAATAAACAGTACAAATTATTAATATAAGCATTAGTTTTTGTCCATAATTTTATATATGACAAGCCCATGCGGTCACTGGTAATTATTAAAATTGTTCTTATCAGTTTTGTAAATTAATTATAAAATACATCATGATATACTGATACATTTATAAGAGTATTATACCAGTGTAAATGTGTATTTTATTTTTATTAGGTCATAAAGTTTTAGTTAGTTTACTTTCAGTAAATTAATAATTTTTTTAAATATTCTTTTGTTTTTGACTTTTTAATATGCTGGCACACCCTCGTAGAGTTATCACGTTTCCCTAGGGGGGCCTCGCCCCACAGTTTGAGAAACGCTGATGTAAAATACAACACGATTAAAATTTATAAAATATATTTTTTTAACACTGCTTAAAAATTCCGTAAAAAATGTGTAAATTCCCAATTTAGCTATTTAAACAATTGAGAATTGTTTTGGTTAAAAAGTGGATACCACCTTTGATTACACGTATTAAGAGAAAAAGTTCTTAAGACCATTTTGCCCTTAAACTCTTAGTAGCCTCTTAAATTTTAAAAAGAAAAATTAGTGATTTTTTTTTTGTCATAACACTGAATTTTTTTAAACTAGATATAAAACGTTGGGAGATAATAACTTAGGATAAATTAATTTTATATGATTTTTTTTTTGTGTGATTTTTATCGACTGAATCGTATTGTGTCTCCTAAAAATTTCATGTAAGATAAGAGATGAACTTAAATATTATTTGTTGCACCTTTAAGCAACATCATCTAAAAATAAAATATTGTTTATAACTTTGAAATTTTTACTCTTTTTAAATAAATGTGTCAAATTTCTATTCCACAAAAAATAATCAATTCCAGGAAAAAACAAATGCATCAATCTAATCTTTAAAACTCATTTTAAGGTAAAATTGACCTTTTTTTTTTGAACAATTAAATGGTATTAAATTTATTTACTTTTCTGAGCACTATAACAAAGTGCTTTGATGTTTCAGAGCTTAATTTATAAATTTTTATTTATTTTCAAAATATATTTTTTTAGTGGAAATGCTTTTAGTGGTTTGAAACTCACATTATTATTTCTCAGTGTATACGGGTGAGTGTTTTCTCAATCGCTGAATATTTTAGTCTAATCGTAAAAATAGAAATATCAGATAGGTGAAGATGCAAGTAATTCTATGGTTGCCGAAAATCACACGCAAAATTAATCAATGTGAGTGTAGATATTCACTTTTAAATCGACATGTATTACTTTTTAGATAAATTAATGCAAAGGAAGTATGAATAAAATGTAAACTCATGTATTCAATTATGGAAGGTAATTAAAATATAAGCATGTATTCTCACAAGCTGCTACTGAGCAGCTCTCCCTCACATTTAGGAAAGTCCCCAAGAGTGGAAGGCATTTCACTAGGGGTACCACCTTGTGGTGGCATTTGCAACCCAATTATGACATTTGAAATTTATTCAATCCAAACTCTCGTTGGATGCTGTATATTCCCGAGAGTACCAGAGCCAATTTGGTATTCAAAGGATCTTTTACATGCTATATAATCATTTGACATGTATGCCTACGATTTTCGCACTGAGAAAATCTATCTACTTCAGCTGGGATCGGAGAAAATCTATCTACTTCAGTTGGATTGGAACCCACAACCTTAAGCGTGTAATGCGGGAACACTACCTCACAACTACCGAGCCAATAGATGTAGTACAGCTTGATTCAAAATTAGTGTGACCAATTTTAAAAGCATGCAGCTATTTATGGTAAATTTTTATCGCTTTGCTTTCAGTTATATTTTAAAAATGAAACGTTAAAATTACCAATCCAACCATTTTTATTAGTGAGAGTAAATTATGGATACGAAATTAGGTCCTCAAACTCGAAAGGAAACTCTAAAGCTTTTGAAGGATGGTTTCTCAAATTCTGTTACAAATAAAGCATTCAAAAATCAGAAAAGACATTTTTCTAATGAAGTACTATCTAAACTTCGAAAAGAAATAAAATTTAGCAGGCAATAAAAAGCTCTAGGAAAAAACGTGGACGGAAAAAAGTCCTTGGGGGAAAAGAAAAAACGAAGCTGAAAAAACTTATCACTGTAGGAAATCCTCTGCCTCAAATAACTTTAGCAAAGAAATTACAGGTATTCGCAAACGAAAATTTGTCGTCAGATAAAGAATATCGGTTATAAAAAAGTAAACAAACCAGTCTATCATCAAATGTCTGTTAAGACCGTAGAAAATCGAAGAAAACGTTCTTGGTCTCTGTATTTAATGTTATGAAAAGGTAGATAGAAAACATGGATAACTTCAAATAAAGCACTGTTTCATCTGTCATTCTCAACTTGAAAAACGAAGATACAATATATTACTCACAAAAAGCGTTTCAAGGACATAGCTGTTTTGCAAAAGGTAAGTTGGTCGTCAGGTGTTATGGTGTGGATGAGAATGTCCTCTCAAGGCTTAATAGAATCATTTTTTGTAGAATTGAAGTTTAAAATTGGTGATAAATACTATCAGAATAAAGTTTTGAAACACTTGATCAGAGAAAGTAAACGTCTTTACTCTCAAGGAAACTTTGTTTTTCCCCAACATTCTGCACCAAGTCATACTGAAAATAAACTATAAAATGACTTATAAGTAAAAAAAAAATGCATGAAAATAGCTTTATTAAATAAAAATTTATGATTCTCTGAAATTGGTCACACTATTTATTAATCAACCGGTATAATTTATTTTGAACGCAAATTGCAAGCCTCAGTAATATCAAATTCAAGAAATTAAGTCCAACCTTCTCAAATGAGGTTGAAAAATATGAAATTTAAGAAAAGATTTAACTTGTAACATTATATTGATGTGTAGTCTTGAATTAAACTATAAACAAGCAATGAAGAAAGAATATAAATGAATGTGTTTTATTCCAAATCAACTCCTATTACAGTATAAAATATTAAAGAAAAGTATAAAAATACATATTTTTATGAGGTAAAAAAGTATAATTCGAGAAAAGAATACGAAATTAATTTAAAGTAAAAGGGAACGTGAAAATTATTTTCTCTAAGGGGGTGTATTATTGGATTTGTACGGTATAATACACACACAAAAAAATTTAACGCAGTTATATAAATTTTGAAACAATATTTAATAATATGAAGTTCTCAATTATATTTCATCCCACTATTTTGAATAAACTTGTTGTTAATTTAAAAAAAAAATGTTTACCTTATTTAAAAAAAATGTTCCTCAGCAAGATATTTCGCCTTTTTTTTCGAGATTTATCTCATTGAAAATAACAGCAATAAAAACATGAAAATAGCTGAAGGGTTGCATCTTTCTAGCGCATATAAATAAAATCTATTACCCTATACTAGATATTTTATGTGAGAAAAAAATACTGTTTAAAAATTCTAGAGGGACAGAAGAAACGTTGCAAGAAAATAGCAGGAAATTGATTGAGCGCATCAAGCAATTAAAGTTAGGAAAGGGAAAGATACTTTTCGATGATCAATCAACTACAACTGAAGTATATACAGGAATTTCAATTTTTTTCTTCAAATTCTTGAGAAAGCTGTATTTTTTCACTAAAAAATTCCTGCGAAAGCATACTTTTTTTAGGAAAATAAAACCGTGAGAAAAAAAAAAAATAAAGCACATTGTTGATAGGAAATTGGATGCCTTTTCTTTAAGTCGGCAGATTTATGCATTCTACAGGGGAAGCGTATAATACAGAATCGAATGAAAAAGAGAAAGAAGTAAAATTTATTTAGGTGAGAGTTTCATAGCATCAAAAAATTAGCATTTGGATGATGAATTGAAATTGCTTTTGAGTAAAATTAATCTGGGATTTACAAGCTGTAACTGTAGTTAACATTTTACATATATTTTGTGACATTTTTTTTTATAGGTAGCGTAGTTTAGAAGCTTTTATATTAAACCTATACAATGATAAATGTGCATGTTCCATAATTCTACGTATAAAATGTTTTGTTGGATAAAGTAAAAATTATATAATGAAAATTTAATTTTATTAAATATGTAGAGTTTACTTACGGGAATTAATATTTTTTTGTTGTTTCGTAGTATGTTTGTTTATATATTTTGAAATGTAATCTTACACTAGTGATCAAAACTAAAATTTTCAATTTTGATTAAATATCCATAGAGAGAGAGAGATGGTAAACTGTAGCCAAATTTTGTATATACATATTTGAAACACACAACAGTTATTACGTTATACAAAGTTATAGTTTAAAAAATCTAAGAAACACACGTTTTTATAGACATCAAACTAAGTTGTAACTTAATCTTTTAGTCACCAAATCTGGAAATGGGATCTGGAATAAGTCACCAGATGCGGGATGGGATCTGAAAATGGGAAATCATTAATCCTGATGATCCTGATTAGGACAACTGAACAAAGTCATTAAATTATTGTATTATCATCGGTCCTTGACAAGTGAGCAAAGTTTCGAATTAATATGACCTTTTACAGTGGGTAAAAATTGAGTTCAAAGATTCCATTACATACAAGTGAAGCTCATAAAAGTGTTTTAACAAATAGTGCATGCAGTTCGTTAAAGTAAGCAGTGGGGAAGTTTAAAACAGAGGTTATATATATATATATATATTTTACATGAAATGTTACAAGATACAATACATAATCTAAAAACTTCAGCCATTCTTAAAAATAGTACAGAACTTATTGCACAAATTAAAGATAAAAAGATATTTTCAGTATTTAGTTTAGATTTTCAAGATCTTTTCAACTCAATTAATACTGATGATATGATAAAAACAATTGTAAAATTACATAAAGATAATTTGTTTAATAATGTCATCTATGATAGATTTGATTCTCTACTTAGGTTATTTCTAAAAGAGAATTATGTTTATCATAATGGTAATTATTATCAACAGATTAAGGATCTACCACAAGGTGGCCCAGCTAGCAACTGTCTTGCCAATTTATATTTACATTATTTTGAAAATAGTTTCACAGACAACTTAGAATATTACATTTTTCGTAATATAGATGATATAATCATTTTTGGCAAGCAAGACAACTTTAAACCTAATATTAATTTTTATCCACAATATCTTAATTTAATACAGACAAATAGTAACAATTATGAAGCAAATTTTCTTGATATAGAAATTAAATTAAAATATAATAAAATAGTTACTAATATTTATGATAAACGAGAAGACTTTAATTTAAATATTATAAAAGTACCGCATTGGGAGAGTAATGTGCATGTATCTATAGTCAGAAATATTGTTATTAATTACACACTACGCAATAAATTTCTAGTTTCAAATAAATCAGAAAAAATAAAAAAAACTATAAACATTTTCCTAAATACTGTTTAATTCAAAACTACCCAATTAATTTTATTAATAGATATTTGAATAAAGAAATTCTAATTAGTAAGGTTTAAATTTCCATAGTTTTAACAGGTTAATATTATAGATTTATTATTCTTCCTAGATAGTTTTAAATACCGCCGATTTCTAGTTTTAGATAAAATTACTTTTTAAAAATTTATTATAACTTTTAAATCATATTATCTTAGAGTCTCTAAGATAATGGTAGTATGTTTGCAATTCTTATTTTATTATTTCTATTCTTTTCATACTTTTGCTGCTATTTTTCAGCCATTGCTTTGTTTTGAAATTGTATTTGGGCCCAGAATCTGGCAATAACTTGTTTATTGTACTCAGATTTAGCGCGGGCTCTGCATTTCTGTATGCAATTTTTAGGTAAGTTACCTTTTTCTCATAATGGATTTAGATTTCCTATCCCTTATTTCCAATTGGTTTTTGCTCGGTATTATTAACAGAAAGGGGGAAAGTTGGCTGGCCAAAAAACATGTTCAACTCCACTTTTATACAGATAAATTTTTTAAGAGAATTTTTTTTGTATGCATGCTGTCCTAAGTCAGCAATGTTGATAATACTGTAGCATCCATTCTTTGATATTTTTATATTTTACTCTGTTATTTCAATTTTTCATATCTTCTTTTAAATTATGTTGTCCGATAATCATGCAATTGCAATTCTTTTAAGTATTAATCATGTTAATTCATCTCTCTCTTGTAGAGAAATTTTGATTATATATATATATATATATATAGATATAGATAGATAGATACTCTTTTAACAAAGCCAAAGCTGTTTTCAGGTGTTGGGAGAGAAAAAGGTGAATTGTAGTATCTTTCCTAAGAGAATCACATGTATACTCTATAGAAAATTCTGAAGACCTTGGTGGCTTAAAAATTCCGTGATTATCACCTCTCCAGAAATTTATCAGCCAGATAAGTCAGACTCGGAACAGCATTGTCATTTGTATTCATGAAAGCAGAGTAAACATCACCCTTGAAAGGTGAACATAAAGTATTATGATTTCCTCCATATACCTAACTGCAGTCGTCCATCCTTTTTCAAATACATTGAGGTCTATGCGTCTATCCAGTGAATAATAAAAGCTTAAGATGTCATTCCAGTCTCTTTCTTGGATGTTAAAGGACAAACAACGGGTCCCTGGTTCCCTCCTTATAAAGGTATGCCGAGAATCATCAAAGGCTATGTTAAATCTAGACTCATCAATAAAGAGAAAATTTATCATTGCTCAAATATTTTTATGTCTATATTCCCTGCACCATGAAAAATTATTTCTCCTGGGTATAGAAATTACCGAGATGCAAACTTAGCCTCTTATGTAGCCTCCTGAACACAGCAAACCTTAAAACTTAGATTACGTGACCAAGAGTGAAGTGAAGGAAAAATTGAGAAGCTGTTATATTTCTCATGATACTCCTCAACAAATAATTTCTTTAACTGATCGTCGGGGCCCTTGAGCTACTTTGCTCAGGCTTTCTCCTTGCAAATTTGATCGAATTAACTACCCCTGAGAAACGTACAATACAATATATGGCGTTACATTAAAGTCTATAACAATCTGAGTAAAGATTGTTCTCCTTCAAATCTCCCAATAATTACCATTTAATTTCCTAACTCAAATTTTCTTTTTTTTTATTTTTACTACATAAAACTCCATCGAGTGCTGTAAAAATACAATTGAACAAATTGAAGTTAACAAGTTAACAAATTGAAAATATTGGATGTACCGAAGATATATATACCCAATTACAAAGCCTTTTCCTTTTAATACCCACAGCCCACACATGCTTGTACGTTTACATAATCAGAATTATATAAATTTGTATCTCTATTTAAAGGAATAGATTTTGCCCTTTCATTCAGAATTTTTCGAAAAATCCAAATAAGTGTATAAATTTTCTTATTCATGAATACATCAATATTTTTAAGATCTTTTTTTTGTAAGCCTGGTTTTATTCTAACCTATCTACTTCTACTAAGTTCATTATCATTTCTTCAATATATTTTTGAATATATGAAAGTAGATGACTTAAACTGCAATTTCCAGTTTAATACGTAACGATATCCTTGGACACAATCATTCTGTCAAGAGAGAACATGTATATTTTGATTTGCGCAATTTCTTTAAAGCAACAACTGAGAAAAAACATCATAACTCTATTTTAATTTAACATGTAACATGTGATAACTTACGAGGGGTATTTTAAAAGTATCCTTTCACTTTGCAAGACAAAGAAAAAATGCTTAAAGTATATGCTATAATTTTCATCCGCATTATAGTGTACCGGCCTCTATCTACTGGCCTTTCAGTTAGTTGCTGTTACAAGTGTTGATCGTATTTTTGATTTCTCTCAAAAGAAATAAATGAGTTAAACGCAGATGCTACATCAAATTTTGTCAGAAATTTGATAATTTTCAAAGCAAAACATTTCGTAAGATTCAGGAAATGTTTGGAGGTGCTGTTGGTAGAGGATAGTAAAAATGAAGGGGTATCTCAACCTATTTTAAGATGATCACAATCGGGGCAGAACGATCATTGTTCTGGGAGGCAACAAACCCTTGAAATAAAGTTGGGGCTGACAGAGACAAAGACTCTGGTAAAGGGGATCTGGTACGGTGTCAGAGATTCTTGAAGGTGTTAGAATCTATAAGAATACCACACATGCAATTTTACGAGATAATTTGTTGCACAGAATGGCTATTATACTTGTACCCAAGCTGCTGTAGTCAGAACAGAATAGAATTTCTGGAATTAAAATCGTTATATAAGTGTGTGTGAAGAGATAACTTACTATACTCTCTGTTCGAATTATTGTGAAAAAGGGGGGTAGGGTAGGGATTTTTTCTAAAACCTTAGCTTTTTATCATTACATACCTTCAATAGACTGAAAAATCTTTATATTAGCACGAAGTATGTCTCTCCTTTGGCAGAAATAACCTTTTCAAACCGTCTTGGCATTGAGTCGACTAGAGTAGCACACACGTTCTTGATTTCATCTCATCTTGGAAACATACTAGCATAGCCCCTTTTTATCATTTGCTCTGTTGTCGTGCGATTCATCTTAGCGAAACAATTCTTGAGAATATACTATCAGTTTCGAATAGGATTTAAGTCTGGGGAATTTTCAAACCAAAGCAGCACTTTTATTTTATTTTCCACGTAAAAGTATGGACCAATTTTGAATTGTGACAAAGGGTCAAGTCATGTTGAAATATTCCATCGAATGTTTCAATGAATGGAACAATCCTACTACTTAATATTTCTATATATTCGACAGAATTCCTGATGTTTTTAAGAGGAGCTAAGCTTCCAGGGAAATGTTTGTGAACCCCCTCCCCCCAAACATCTGTTCAGAAGGGTGTTTTACAATCTGTTGGATGTCATCTGGTAACAAAGTTTCAATTTAGCTTTGTCTAACTACACATGATTTGTATCCCTGCACAAATAAATGTTTCATTGCTCATAATCATCTTCTTCCAGTAGTTAATAGTCCATGATTGTTTTTTTTGCCCATGCTAAACGTTTTTTCATCATTTTTTGAGTTAGAAATAGTTTTTTTCCTCAGTCTTGTTTCCTTAAGGCCACCTTCCAGAAGCCTTTTCCGTGCAGTTGAGTTACTCACTTCAATACAGTTATCTAATAAATTCCTTCAAAAGTCTATGTTTTTCTTTCTTGGATTTATTTTGCTTCTTCTTATTAAAATTTTAACAATTCGTGGCATAGTTTTCCTCTTGCGCCCACGTTTTACTTTTCTATTTGGAGATGATGATCCAGAATTTTGAAACGTTCATAAAACATTTAATTCGAACAAACTATCTTCCATAGTTATATCTCTCACAGTCATAGAAAAGTGCTTATTTAGAGTAATATCCATCTATCTTTGATCAAGTAAAAGTAACACGTCTTATACGGAATGAAAATTAAAATTACCTGCTACCCCACTGAAAGGCTCACAACTGAGCTCCTGATATATTAAAATGAATAAATTATAGTCAAATTCGATCTGTCACACTACCTAAAGGCAGATATAATAGATTTGAGGTGGTTTATGGCATCACAAGTAAGCACATACCAACTTATACAAGAAAAACATGTTTGTTCCAATTAGTTCGAACAGTATAGTAGCACGCGACGGCGGAAACACAAGCACCATTAAAAAAACCCTTCCTGAAGTGTTTCCGCCATTAGAAGGATCAGTGGGCGCAAGAAGTCTAATGTGTAGAAGATTAGAATCTTAATCCGGTCACATAAATAATATATTTTTCTTGAAAAGTGTTTCTAGACAACCCTCGTAGACTTGGTAACCGAATTCCCGCTACGATTTACAGTATCTGACATTTTCTGTTAAACTGTTCTATAGACTTCAAAAAACGGACAGGTCCGTTGCGCCATAAGCCCTTGAGTAACTGAACAGTGCGGTGGTAATATTTATTCATTCACTCACTCAAATAACGGACTTCTTTTTCTTTCTTTTCTTTTTTTGCTAAAAAGTTTAGCTAATGAAATCTCTATTCTATTGTATCATATTGAATGTCAAGAAATTTCATAGGAAATTAAAATTTAATGTAAAATTTCTACATTGTTTTGTCGAAGGTTTTGCAGTTGTATGCGTCTACTTTTTCTTAGTTTGTAGTTATATGCTCTAAACACTCAAAAATTTCCTAAAAAAATTGAAATTCTTTTTTTAAAATTATCGAAAATACTTTTTATGTAAGAAACTCGCAAGCAATTGCCGAAATTATTAATAATATTATACAATAAAATTGATGGAATTTTAAATCATCATGAATACATAAAATTGAAAGAAACTTTTAAATACGAGGGTGAGTCGGAAAATAAGTTTACCCTATCGACTGTGATCAGAAATGTGTATGAAAGTCAAAACATAGAATGAGACATTAAAGATAATACATAACTTTATTTTTCCAAATAAGTACCAAGTGCATTGTCATACCAAATGATAAGCTTAAAACACCCTGAGAGTTTTGTATAAAGGAAGAAGTGTTTACTTTTGCGGGGACTTTTTGGAGGTTAAAACCATTAATGCCACGCTGTACTGTGACACCCTGTTAAAATGGAAAGAGACTTTTCGGAACGCTGCCTAGTCTTTTCAAATCTGGCGTTCTGTTGTTGAATGACAATGCGATACCCCACTCGGTGGCAGTGACGCAAAACCATATTGCAAGCCTTGATTGGGAGTGCAAACACCATCCTCCATATAGTCCTGATCTCGCACCAAGTGATTTTATCTGTTTCCGGCTTTGAAGAAGAATCTCGCTTGAAAGAGCTTTGGAAGCAATGTTAAAGTTAAACAAGCCGTTAAACGTTTCTTGCGTATGCAGAGCCCTGAGTTTTACCTGGCTTATCAAGTGGCATGGCAAATGCCTTAATGTACTTGGTACTTATGTGGAAAAATAAAGTTATGCCTTATCTTTAATGTCTCATTCTTTGTTTTGACTTTCATACATAATTCTGACCACAGTCGACAGGGGAATCATTTACGACTCACCCTCGTTAATCAGGTGGGCTTTTTCATTTAGGAAAAATTAAGGCTATAAGTGCCTACCATTATTTCGTTGCATATAATTATTCAGAAATTTCAGCCTTTCTGTTTTTACGCGTTATAATTATTTATTTAAATCTTTTGTTTTGTAGCATATTCTATTCCCTTATCATTTCTAAAAAGGATATTTAATTCATTCGTTAGATTCTATAATGTGTTTTGTAGCTCGAACATATTGTAAGTAATAAAAGAAGAATGAAATTAATCAGGGATCCAAATTTTTCTTTCTTTAAGTAGTGACTAATGAGAATATATACTAATTACCTTGCACTTGTTCTAATTACTGCGAAACAGCTGCAAGACATTCTACATCTTAAGTAATATAAAAATTTGTATCTCACTAAGAATGTTTTTATTGATTCATTTATTATACAAATAATTTATCTATTCAGATATGTATGACGCAAATATGAATATTTTGGCAAGTTCATTTTTGATTTTAATATTTTTGCATTGTTCACATTATACATATCGATGCATCATTCCCTTTGTTTTTTAGAATTTAATTTTCTTTAAATGTAAGTAATAGAAATTAAGCTTCTTTATGCAAAAGAATGGATAATTCTCATAAACTAACATTACTTAATATGCAATAATTTCATATGCAAATAAAACTTACACTTAATACTAATTTAAATTACTTGCATTAAAAAAGTTAGGGATAATGTTTCCATTTTTAAAATTTTAAATGTATTGTTCAAAATGAAAGTTGTTTAAAAACTTCTTATTTAAAAATTGCGAAATTTAAAAATAAGTTTTAGAATTGATATTACAAAATTTTTTTATAGCTTATGTAAAAAAAAAAAAATTAAAATTTGTGTAGGTTCTTTTTTTTAAAATGATTTTTCTATATTTGTTTTAAAATGTAATTAATACATTTTTCTTGAGTGAAAATCCTTATATTTAAATTAATAAGTTTTAAACATTTCTACTTATAAATATGCTGCATAATTTCAAAATTGCTTAAAACAAATTATTACAATGCGCACTAAAATATGTACCGTAAAATCAGGCGTAAAACGCCACTTTTAATACAAAATATAAGGCAGAAATTTACAGGTAGGCGTAATACGCCGGGTATGAAAATGAGAGCTTTAAAATAAAAAAGTTGAGCTTAGAAAAAAAATTAGATTTATACATACTAGATTGGAATTCTGTTTCTTAAAAAAAATAACATTCCTTATGAACTTACAGAGTTGTAGTTCTAAAAGTATGTATTCCCCCCCCCCTAAAGATTAAACTAATACCAACTATGACTCGAATAAATGACTTAAAACATAAAAGCATTGCAGATTTCTTCGTAAAAAAAGGAGTTGCGCATTATACGGCGAATATATCTAAAGAATTAAAAAATTGCAACTTGAAAGTATACGTGCGCGTTATACGCCGGATTTTACAGTACTTCATATTTCATAATAATATTTAAAAGTTCTAGAAAAACAAAATATAAAGTTGAAAAAATGTATTTTAATTCAGGAGAAAAATGAATTTAAAACTAACAGTGTTAAAAATTATTCACCGTTATATTTCCAAGGCATGTAAATACCTTCAAAGATTTTTTCTTTGAAATTCTCACTAATTTTCCTATATTTCCGCACAAGGTATAATTTGAACACGTATTTTTTGGTACAATTTTTAGACTTGCTTGCAGTTTTGAATGAATGTTATGTAAGATGGTGTAACAGTCAAAACTGAGGAGATGCTTAAACACAATCTTGCTTGTGTCCTCTGCTCTACTTTAGATAGCGAGCAATCTAAGATTTCGAATAAAATGAAATAAGCTCTTTGATTATTTATAGTAATACAAATAAAAAAATATAATCCTCCTCTCCCCTTTTCACTGTATTTTTGTATACTTTTCAAAAAATCGTTAAACGTTTCTGTATTAGTGAAATATATCGCTTTTTCGAAAACATCATTTAAAAAAATATATGTTCAGGGAATTATATTTAAATTACATCTCATGACTGCCTCACTTAAACTTTACAAATTCAATTTTCCTCATACAATAAATTTTGCAAAACATATTATTATTAATAAAATTATATGGACACGCAGAATGCATTAGGGTTAATTTAAGAATTGTGATAGTATATAACAATTCCTCATTCTTTAAGTTTACGTTTTAACAATATAATCATGATATAATCACGTAAGGAAACTTGAATTTAAGCTTCCCGTTTAAGCCGTATCGTATAAATCATTTAAACACTGAAAATGAAGTTATAATAAATGAGAAATTTAGCTGAAAAAAATTATTTATATAAATATTCAGCCCTGCTTTTCATTTCTGATAGAATAAGAAATAATTTTTTTTCTGCGTGTAGAATCAATACTGAACTTTATGCAGACGCTTAGAATTCATCTTGTTTGAAGTTAGAAAAAAGGCAAGCGCATTACATAAAATCAGTAATAGGTTTCCTAATTTGGTATTTTATATTGTTCTATATGTTTATTGGATGTTAAAAAATGTTCCACGCACTCAATTTCATTAAACTTGACTCTAAGATATTACTACTATGAGAAATTAATATATTAGCTTTCGATATTAATAAATTAGCTGCATTGTAACCTCCATGGCTGTTTTTCCAAAACTATATGGTGAACCGTAATGTAAATAACAGCAATTTTTGATTTTTTAAAAGATATTCTAAGTATCAAGTAATAAAATACCAAATACAAATTTATTTACGTATTCCATTAGTTAAAAATTTTTTTCCTCGCATAAAAATAAATAACAAGCATAATCAAATCAACAGAATCTAAAGAAAGTAATTTTACTTTAATTTAATTAGTAATTTTACACTCAGTTATTTTGATTCATTTTATATTTATATAATAATAAAAGCGCATTCATGGCACAATTCGAGTATAGGATGTTCATGAAATGACTACAGCATGGACATCCTATTCTCGGATCGTGCCATGGATGTTGCTACGGTAGTGATTCACGCTTTTGGCAATATTTGATTATATTTTATTTTGCTCTTTGCCATACACGACAACATCAACATTAAAAGCAATAATTACCGTTGAATATATTTAAAGATTATTCTTAACATTCAATTATCTCTAAATTTGTGATTTGGTTTAATTTACTTTATATACATATATATATATATATATGTATAGCAATATATGTATATATATATATTTATTTATTTTTGCATTTTTTTACTTTTGCTTAGATATAATGTCTATTATCTCATATAAATATAGATATCATAAATATTTTATATATATATTACTGTATAACAGTGACAGCTCAAAAATATAATGTTTTACCCCTCCTAACTTTATCATGGAATTATGTTTTTTCTTTTATATAATACTTAAAGTCTATGCAATATGTTATATATAATATTGCAGCCATCCACATATTTTCATATTTATTATATTATTTTTATTTTTCATAAATCCCTTTCTAAAATATACTGCTAGTCCTACAATTTCATATTTTTCATTATTATTTTTCATTTTCCTTTAAAATATTTCTAGTTAACATGCAATTTATTTTTTTCAGTTTTGATGAGTTTATTCATCTCTCTCTTGTAAGGGAGAAAGAGAGAGAGAGAGGGAAAGAGAGAACGAGAGCAACTCGAAGGCTATTGGTGACGGACTTCGTAATTTTTAACTACGCCCAAGTGGCGAGGGACACCTGAGCTAGCGCCCTTCTCTCCAAACTTATGCAGCGCACCAATGGGGAGAGGGCTTTGAGCTTCTACCGAATTTAACGTGTTCCATGTCATCTACAAGTCAGGTTTTATGGGTACTTTATTTTGAACCTGCGACTCGACAATGCTGGCCACGAGTTCGCGACTATGACCAATTGGTACTGGGCTACCCAATTATCTCTCAGAATTACAACGTTATAGCACTTTTTTTCGTTCATATAATTTTAAACGTACAAATAGAAACTGAAAACTTGTTCTTATTGGTACGGTTACAAGCGTTTGGACATAAATAAGAAAATTCTGCAACTATTTCAACTATTAATATTTTGATATAAACATCAATTTGTTTAAAAGAAAACTGTAAGGTAGAAAACTTTCTTGTAAAAAGTTCTTAAAATTAACTAAATCTTGCATAAAATTGAAAAATAGTATAAGATATTAACTATAACGTAAGATAAAATAAAAATTCTTTTTTAAAAAAAAACTGAAGGGAAGTAAGTTTTAAAGAAATTAAATTACTTGCTTATTTTCTGTAATCTTTATATCTGGAACCTACAAAATCTTATATCGAGGCACGAAGATGGATTAGGAAGGAAAAGTTAAAGCAAAAAATAAGGGGAGGGGGAAACTATACATGTGAAAATATCTCAGCTGGGTAGGAAAAAAAAACTTTTCTGAAAATTTAATTAAATTCCGTGTCCTTGCATCGCTACCTTTTTTAATACTGTATCATAACGGATGATCCTTTATTATTTTTACTGGAGGAGAAAATCTGCTAACCGCGAATGACATGCGATGGAAATAAGGGAGAGTATTGAGTGTTATAAAAAGTATGGATACCGAGTTCAACTAAAAAAAAAGAATATTCTGAAGAACATCGTAGTTCCTGTCTTAAGGTTATTTTGTAAAATAAAAAGCTGAGAAACGAGTTTTTAAAAATACTTTTTTCGTTCATTCACTACCTTACTACTTACCGTCATGTATTGGCAATGCCCAACTTTTTATTATTTTTTTATTATCTTCTTTCTTTTCATGTGAAGTATATCATACACAAACATGTTATGAACAAGCCATGTTTTACTGAATGAAATGACATCTTGATTGAATTGATTCACTTTTAATGATGTTCCTAAAATGATTAATAACTTATTAATTAATATTTTTTTGAAAGAAGTTACCAATTAGAATTCTAAGTAAGTGCACAAATTAGGTTGTTTTTATTCCTTGGAAAAGTGAGTGAAATATATTAATGAATATTTAATGATCCAGTTTTTAAATTTTTTATTAATGAGAGATAAAATATTTAATTGCTGAATAAATTTTGCTATTTATTCAATAAATTGAAATAATTTAAGGAAGTATGAGGATATTATACAGTCATACACAAAATAGTCCTTGAGGGATATGTTATTAAGATTATATGGTAGAACTCACTTGTAATACGAAACACTTTCTAAGCAAACACATTTTTTCCTGTATAGATTTATGTAAAATACGATAAGATGTTTCATGCCATAAAGGTGTTTAAGGAATAGTGAAAGTTATTTTCATATTTTCTTGCATCATGGGATGAACCAGTTTGGAATCTGAATTTGATCTGCTGATAGCAAAATTTAAAAAAAATAATAATGAAATCGAAATAATTAGTTTATTGTTTATAATATGCTATATCCTTGTTTTGGAAAACTTTCTAGATATTGTTTTTGGGAATGCTTCAAAAATTGAAGACATTTGCGATATAAATTATTATAATTTAATTAATTTGTAACGATTAGACTCTGTCATTACGGTGGTCTTCTTAATGTATATTGCATCAGTTTTAAATGCTCTTTTAACATGTCTTTCATCGCTTCAAAAGATTGTACGCAATCCAGGACTTTCCCTCCCCTGGTTACTCGATATGCAACTTCTTTCTAAGGTTTCACTGTGGTCAGCTAGCGAAATAATATTCAAATCTCCAAAATAAAATTCTAGAATTATCACAAACATTTTATACATTAAAATTATTATCATCCACTCTGACCTCAAAATACACTCAATGAATCTTTTATACAATCTACTAGCGGAAATCACTTATTATCAGCACAAAAGACTTTCTAACCTCATTATTTAAGCTTAAATTGTCTTTACTTGCAACACAAGCAAATATTCTAACTCATGCAACACATAATTGTTCCTTCCCTTAAAAACCAGCATGGAACTTTTATAAACGCGTCATCAGGTTATCAATTAATCCTTATAAATTTCGCTCATATTCCTTCTTTCCCCTTTTAAATTTTAGACTGTTTTGTTGATTCTTAGTTCAACAATGTCAAAGGCCAAACAGATTGTATTATATTCTCCCCCCCCCTCCATTGGTTCCTTAATTTTATTTACTGCACCTTTCGGTTCTAAGTGCCCCCTTTCTATAACTCTAATGTTACCTATACTTGCTTTGAATTGTTTAATTCAACATTTGTAATATACAAAAAAGGGACTTCGCTACTGTATACATACCAAAGTTTATTTTGCCAGATATGTGAGGCTTCATATAGTAAATATTTATATATACATACATACTTCTATATACTAATACATAGACACTAGCGCAAATACTCATATATATAACATTGGTAGAACACAACGGGACAAGTACTAATTACCATGTCATCAATTTGATAATTCTTTTTAATTATGACTAGATCACAAAGTCCAAAAATGATCGAAAATGGTAAAATGATTAAGAAATTCTAATTCAATTGAATCTTAATCCAGTATAAAACTTATAGCATTATATTTTTCCGTATAACCTATTACTTCCCCCATTATTATTTAAGAATAGCGCATGTGATAATTGTGCAAATTATATAAATAATTTTATTGCTTAAGAGCTACTGTGTGTTTTGCCATTAAATTTTAATACTTCATCACGGATAATTTGTCATGAAGCGTTTATATAATCGGGTTCTTTCTATAAAATGCTCTAGTTGTAAATAAAACAACAAACAAAAAATATGCCTAAAATAAAGACATAAAGTAAATTTAAAATATTTCTTAAAATTTTTCATGTGTGATTTTTCAGATAAGATAGGAAATATGTGAAACATATTTTATAATTATTAAATTCTAAAATAGTAGTATGACTAAAATTTTAATTACTGTAGATGTAATGTGCGTCAATAATTATTTGTACAAGATCATCTTTGTAGAATCATAATTAACATAAAACTGTTTGAA